>JAHZNE010006974.1:0-29768 GCA_027744055.1 Callyntrura sp. NNG-2020
GGTATCATCATCATCAGCGGCAGCAGCACACTGGCGGTGTGTTTCAATGGCTTTGTGGCTGCATAGTTCCGTAAAGGGGGTTTAATATAAAGACCGATGGCCTTAAAGTGAAGTGGTTGGTTGTGTATACATTCACCCACATAAAGTCCTAACACACATGGTATGTTCAATATTGGTTTTTGCTGCTGTGACATTGGAGTTCATATTAAAATTATTTACTGACTTCGCCTCCTTCCAATGAGTTATCAGCCGACAACAACGTGAAAAAGTTTTGCCGTTTTAGCGGGCGCCTTTTTATATTTTTCCTTCCTCCGCACCTGGTTTCGTTTAATATTTATTTAGTAATAATATACCCTTTCGTACGACGCAGTTTCTTGTGCAAACTTTTTTTTTTAGAAAAAATGTTGTTTTTGCGACGGGAAAAACAGCATTGGTCCTCAGCCACCAAATACTTTGTTGACGTCGACAAATGGATGGATACAATATTTTTTGCACAGTCAAAACTCAAAACTATTTTCTTCATACTCTGTAACCTGCATGATTCCAAGATTATTTTGTTATGAGGAGTAATATGCGTGTTACCTGTGCTAAGAAGACAGCTTGCTGCTGCTACCGTTGTTGTACCGGCCATATGGTCGAAGGTCTACTAATGAGGTACAAGCAAATAAAGCTAAAAGTAATCGAAAGTAGTACAATGTTCCATAATTGAAATTTATTATTCCACAACTTTTTATTAATCATCTTTGATCTAAAAGTGGGCGTGCATTGACTTGCTAATTTATCATTATAATTTGCTATATTCAACTTTGTCCTTAGCATTACCCATGATGGATGGTACTGATAATTAAAAAGGGGTTGAATTGAAAAATATTGAAATTTATTATTTTCTGTACTTCTACAATAGAGCAACTACAAAAAAAGTTTTGCAGTTATATAAAAACACGCTTGATTAATTCCTTTTTTCATATAATTAGCGAACCTCCTTTTCGGATAGACATCGTTAAATGATGAGTGAGTAGTAATGATGCTTTCATTTGTTGGTTGTGAGGTAGGACAAATAACACCGAGATAAATAGGCAAACGTATTTGAACAGAGATAATAAACGGGTGCGGCGCGGAGAGGAAGGTTGACAATGTTTAAGTTAAATTAAGGTTTAACCCTCGAGAAAACATCTTTAAATTTTTAAGAGCTACATAATATCTGGTGATGGATAGGTGAAAACAGAATTTACGTTTTCGCTCTCGAGTTATCGTGCTAACGGATGGACAGATCGACTGGGATATGTGCATAAAAGTTATACTGTCATACACCTTAATAATAAGTACACATAGAAGGTAGACAATGGATTCATGTTGAACGGCAAATGGAAGTAAATTTCAGAGGGGCATTTTAAAAAATCTGGCGTAAAACTGATTTTTTATCTCAGAAATTTTACAAAAAAGTTAAATTTAGACAGAAAACCTGCCAGTCTTTCAGCTGCTGTAGTCAACTTTTGCAATACTGATATACATGGTATCTAAATTTCAAAAACATCTCCATAATTGGAAAAACTTCTGCTCGTTAATTAACAGCTATAGTTTTTAATTAAGGCCCACGCGCCTACGTAAATTTGCTCAGATCGTGTCTATAAACAGAAAACACTCAAAGAACAAATAGAGCATGACAGGTTCTAACATACCGGAGAAAGAAGCAACTTTCTCCTAACTGTACAGTCAATCAATCAATAGTAAGCGAATTACAGACGTCAAAGAAATTAAATCCTCCTACATAAACCAATTCGAACTGGTATCTTCCTTAATTAATTCCAGACATTAACCTAAAAAGCTACCCATGAGCGGAAAGGGAATTTCAAAGTACCCTTGTTGACGAGCAGTTCTCAGATTTTGTTTTTCAATAAGAAAGAGATAAATTCATTAAACCCGTCCCAAATTAGTGCTTTTTTAATTTAATCAAATGTTCCCTCCCTTAATTGCGCCTTTTTGCGCCTTTGGGGAAATGACCGAATTCGTTTCATGTGCAAACTAATAACGAAATTTTAAACGGTTAGAGCTCTTTTAAGAGTTACTCATCCTAAAGGCAAATGGAGAAACAGGCATCAGACCATTTAGGTTGAAGGAGAAAACATCAAAATTATTTGCTTTCCCATAAAACACTAGTTTTTGAAAGTTTCTCCAATTTTATCTCCTACTTTCTATTGTTGTAGTACAACAGGCAACAACTGACAACCCGATCCATGTTTTTCTCATATTCAGATAATGGCTCCTGTTCGTAGTGTAAATATAACAACATGTCTCCATCACGTTTGACGTCTCTCAGCATCAAAAGTTGTAAAAACTGTTGACACATACCCACACACAACCCTGTCGGAGGGCACAACACACTTATGAAGCCTCATGAGGTTACACTAGAACAAAAAGTACTAGCCAGAAAATACTAGCTGAACCAAATCAAACTAGTTTAACTATTATTATTCTGAAGTTAATTAAAAATTTATTATGGATGTGAGAGCAGCGATTAAACAAGCGCCGAGTCAAAAACTTGTTTTCAATTTCAAGACATCATCATCAACTAATTACATCTGTTTTAGATAGAATACAGATGGACCTCTGTTCAATCGCACAGGAGTTGTGTAATAGTTTCAAGTCACGTTGTACACTACTTGTGTATTAGCAGGACCAAAACAGAGCCCTTCACAATGATGTATTTGCAGGCACAACGGGGAAAACAGCCCGCATCTACGTTAAAAAATTCTAATGTAACGCCATTGTACCAAAGAGCAGACACACTTCCTTCCAGTACAAAACATTTTTTACTGTTTTCCAGAATAATGTGTAGACTCCGCACAGGAGATGGAGCAGATAAACAGAGGTGCCGGAACAGGGGGGACTAGGGGGTAAAACTATCCTGTAATGTATTATGGTTCTACCCCTCCCTAGCCTTTAAATGTAAAATGGCCAAAACTTGGGGAGATTTATGCCCCTTATTCCCCCCGGTTCCGACAGCTGTGGAAATAAGATAAAACGTCGATATATTCCAAAAATTGGGATGAAATGTGCCCTGTGCCATTATTTGATAAACCTACGAAGTGGTATCACATGTACTATTACCAATTTATACAAATGTGTGCATTTACAGACAACAGGTAAATTAGAAGAGCAGACACCCCACCTTACAGAGAGATATTTCCGAGTGATAGCATATTACACTTTGACCATCCATCAACCACATTTTGTTCATTGAAATGAAAACCAAACTATGCCATGACCAAGTTCTCTGCTGTTGGATAGAAATAGGAATAATGATGCCCCGTTCCATTTCCCTCCCCTTTGACCACGCAAGTAACAAGGGAAAAAACCTTGGAACAAAAATTATTCCTGAACTATCCGGGTTCGAGAGGCACCTACACACTGTATCAACACCAACTGTATAAGATCATTTTGGGATGTGTGCTATTTTATGGGGCTGATACAGAGAAATGGAATAAATACACAGTTGGCTTGAGGGGAAACCCAGCAGTCCCCAGCAAGAAGCTACTGCAGGAAATACAACCTAAATTTTCTAAAGTGAGTAAGTAGAAGAGTGCTACTTTATGATATATTTATGGATATCCATCAATGCCGTGTCAAAAAGTTGGGAAAAACACGGTTTTTGTATTTACCAACGGGACTTTGACGCAGCTTCTAGTTCACTGGAGAAAACTGCTTATTATTATTTGAGGGGCAAACCTGTCAGTGATCACCAGCAGGAGGATGTGTAGCAAGTTCAAAAAATGATTTATGCTGGTACACGGTACACCGCACTCACCCGGTGCAACTGTTTCTTCCACATTTTCCAGAGAAGAGGAAAAGTGAAAATTTGAATTGCATTGGCATTTTTGATAAGGTTTAGTGTCGGCATATTTTGTGGAGGAGGTAGAATTTATTTACAGGGTAGGATCGGAGTGAAACAACCAGACATTATTACTTCCTCACTATCTTGAAGTATGACATACGCTTTCTCTCTTCTCTCCGCTTATTGTGTTGATCCTTGAGATTGTTGCGACACCAATTTGCATTACTTTAAAGGGAGGAAAATCGGTTCTTGGAATACATTTACGAATAACATACAGCTGTGCATAGAAGGTTGCAGCAACCCCTCCCTCCGGACGCGGCAATAGTCAAACACCGCTGGAGATGGCAACGCCTTCAAAAAGGGAAATAACCGGAGTAGGAACATTTTCTAATCCAATTCTAAAAACCGTCCGAGCTAAAATTAAGATTTCCCTTCTTTCTACGTAAGAAGGACAAAGTGAAATATCCTACGTTTACCAACCTGCAGTATCCTGCCAATCATTTGTATATGAAGGAATACCTTGAATTATTACCAAACTCTACTTGCAGTTTTAAGGCAGTATTGCACACTACTTCCCAGTAGGCGGGAACAGCGTAAAATATTTCAGGCAAACAGGATTGATCAGTGTCAAATTATCTGGGAAGGAATTGCGATCCAACGATGAGCAGTGCAAAATTAAAACTCCTCACGTGTCTGACATGACACAAGCCACGCGGATGGCTCTATTCCCCTATGATCAAATATGGACTCACCAGCAGAAAAGTAAACCGATATGGTGGCCTACGACGTAAAGAAAGTTATTTTTCGTTGCGTATATAAATTTGTCACAGGCTTGTCCTCGCTCCCTTCCTTTTGCCTCCGGGGAGAGGATGCAGACTCCCTAATAAGATCAAACCCACCAATAACGCAACAAAGGTTTAGCCTTGTTTTGCTGTTAAATGGGGATGGGATGTGGATAAACAAGGGATGCAATTTTCCTCTTGTGACAACAATACCGCCGAGCTTTAACGGGGAGGCGAGAGGCTCTCTCTCTCTCTCTCTCTCTCTCAGATGTAGCGATATCCTTCTTGGTCGTGTATGCATGTACGTGTAAGATGTGAATGCGCATAATTTTTCCGGCTCACTACCATGTTTTTGCATACTCCCCTTCCAAGCAAGAGCGTGTTGGTGTCTTTTCCGCGGAAGAGGAAGTAGGACATATTTACTTTGCATATTTTCTAAAAGAAAGTCTATTAGCGATCCTGACATGGTTGATGCTGAAAGAAACTGTTGCTGCTGTGGTTTGGAGGGGAGAAGTTTCCTCCAACACAATTCAAGTGCACCGTCAAAAACGAGTACATAGGTATTTTAAAAATCGTGCAGAGAATAACCTCTTTCCCACAGAGAGAAAAACACATTGGAAGTTATGTGATTTTTTGCCTTATTAATGAAATCCAGGGAGGGATACCATTGTAAGGCGCTTGTGTAAGTTTGTACATGCTACAAGAAAGGTTCATATTTTTCCGCGAGATCGGGTTTCCTTTCTACATGTATTACCTTTATACGCAGTAAGAATACATCAAAAAAAATATCCATAAAGATGGCACGTGGAAACGGAGAAATTCCATGTAGTAGACGTTCTGCGTCACATTGCATTTGCCCTCCTAAAATTGTGGCAATCACCGGATTCCCAATAATTGCATTTGAATGCCGCACGGTAATTTATTGGCTGTCTCCGCCAGGACTTATGTGGAATTATGTAGGAGTACATGATTTACACATTTTGAAATTACCTTTGGTGATGCGGAGGCCGTGTTATTCACTGAATGTTATGAAAAGCGGATATTACCAATCACATCGCAGAAGGGAAGAACAGACGCAGAACAAGACAAACTACAAAGAAAGTCACTGAAGTCAGTGAAAAGGAACTATGAAAATGAAGAAATAATGAATAAAAAGGGATTTCTTTTAAAAAGCGTCGTGTCAACCCAACCATCATCAAAGAGTATCCTTCTGGCTTTTAGAGAAGAAGAAGAAGAAAACGTTTAGAATTAAGCACACGAGCAACCCTACCTACATATTATACACATGCGGGTTTCCAGTAGAAACCTCCTTAGCGACTAAACCGCTAATGAAAATGGAAGTTTTTTTTAGGGGTACCCCGATGCATTGTGATGCCCTTTGTAAAACGTCAGCCGTCAGGTTTGTTCCCTGGTATTCTAGTGCCGAGGACGGTTGTGTTTACCTCGAATTTAACAACAAACACCACCACCGTTTCGTGTGGGTGTTAATAATTTATTTAGCAACGAGTAGAGAAAATATCCCGAAATATAAAACACTCGTCGTGTAACCCTTTCCGCTTGCAGCAGCAGCTTGAGAGAAACCAAATTAAAATGTGTATTTAGTTGGGTCATATCATAATTGACAATATTAATTAATAATTTCCCGGATTTATCCCTGTTGATTGTCAACACGTGACGTATTTCAAAGGACAAAAATATTTTCAACTGGAACGTTGACAACCCATCAAACAGATTTTAGGTAGTGGTAGTAATGTTAATAACCTCCGTGACGGAAATGGTACTAATATACAACGACAGTAGTCGTAGTCGATCCTCGAAGGAGGATATGAGCTTACACGGTTCCCTTGTGAATTTTTGAATGGCAGCTTTTGAGTGACTTGTCTATTTACATAATCTTGTGCTCCTTCTTTCAGCTTAAATAAAATCACCCTTTACGCTTTCTCCTGTTACTTTTCTGGTTAAAATTGCAAAAATTTATTGCGCCATACCTACATCCTCATCTTCCCCGAAACTTGATGCTCCACTTCGAAGTAAAATACTTATTTTCCCATTTTCCCCCAGACATGCACAACATAACTACCCGTTGCGAACTTATTTCTCTTTTCCTTTCACACATCATAGCTTTCACTTCTTACCAAATGTGCTAGTATGTTTGCAGGTTTCAGCAAGCACCACCCGGAAAAGCCTTACAGTTGGATAAACACGCGTAAACATGTTTTATGTGGGGAACTGTCATCAATAAGGGATTTTCTGTCAATAATAGAAATGAGAGAGAGGGAGAGAGGCAAAATTATAAAAGGTCAACGTAGTAATCCTTGCCTGTTTCCTCGCATTACTCAACAACCATGTCAACCTTTCATTTCAACAGGAGCACAAGTGGAAGGAACAATATTAGCATTAATATTGTAACTACGACAACTCAAGAAACTCGTTATTTTTTTTATCAGCTCCAAAGACGACAGATACTAAATCTAGAAGAGGCCCTACAAACACAAAACTTTCTCCTTCAATTTTCTTTTTCAATACAGTTGCAGCTGGAAAAGTACAGGAGCTCTAGACCTAATATAGAGGAAAGAACGGAAAAAGCGAATCTCTTAGCAAAATTGATACCGTCGTTCATTTTTATGTTGCAACCCGGAAAAATAGGTTTTGCCCAATATATATATTACTCCCTATATAGAGAGGTTTAGACATGTCTGCTTGATAAATCAATCTTTCTACCAACTTGTAAGTTACTTTGCACAGTTTTAACATGAATGTAATTGTTTGTAGCGCTGCGCTTAAAATGTAAACAGGAACTGTTGCACAGTCATAGTGTTTAGCTCCTTTCCCCACAAAATGGAAGCAGGCTGCTCCACACAAAGTCGCAGAACGAAAATTGTCATGTTGAGTTATAAATAGAAGTGAGCATCATACACAGTCATTATGGGTAACGTTTTCCATGTAACATTATTAAAATCAACCAAAAATTATACCTCAAAGCAGAGAAACAGCAAAGGAGTAGTATTAAATAAGAGGACGAGGCAGTGAATTTGTGTTTCTGTCATCATAAAACGCTACCCACATTATCTCTGAAGCAGAAGACGCTCTTCTTTAAATAATTCAAATAATCCTTCAAAAAAGTTTATTTTTACCTATACAAAATTCATGGAAAAACAAGTTTTCGTGGAAGCGTTCTACCCGAAGAAATGATGGTGACGACATGACGAACATGGGTCGGATTGGTGTACTTTTTTTCTCTATAAAAGGCCCCGTATGAGATATCATTTTTATAGGGAAGCTGCCATATTATTAACATTATTATTAATGCGACCATCGTTATTTATTATTAATATTATCATTATGATGATTATTACGACGACGACAGAAAGTAGAGTCGTCTCTCTCTCCCTGCCAGAGTGAAAGGGACTTTCTCTCTGCGGTGGTGGTGGAACTTGTTCCGAGGATCTCTGTTGCTCATGAATTAAATATTTGCTTATATATAACATATACCCTCAATATCAACCATTCTCCCACAGATTATGTGTCAAACTTGTAAATGTGCACAAGTGGTTTTTAAATCCGATCACCATCAGTAAGCAGCAGAATAATGGGCGGTTTTGTGGTAGATAACGGGCTGCTGTGGAAACTGCGCGAGGAAAAGAATGGAAAAAAGGTTTCGATACGAGGAGGATTGACGACGGTTTTCAGGCAGATATACCTATGTCCGTAACCGAGGTATTTTTAATGATATGTACACGTATGATATGAAATGTTCGAGTGGACGCTTATTTCTCTCCCTCGCGTCAAGTTTCTCCTTTCTCCATTTCCTGGCCGTGTGCACTTAAAAAGAAAACAAGTGAGTATCAATGAAGAAGTAAGACGGCCACTGCTATTATTCAGAGTACTGCTGCTGCTGTTGTGCTACAACTACAACTTTTACTGCTGCTGCTGTTCCAGAGAAATATTCGCAAGTGTATGTGTGTGTGTGTGCTTGGAGGTGATGCTGGCGCTGCTGCTGCTGCTGCTGCTGCTGCTTTGCTCGCTTCTGGTGATGGCAGTGGGGTTACGGAAATGAAGGGAAAAGGCTAAAATAAGGAGCAACAAGAAAATCTCTACTCACAATCCACCTGCCTTTCCTCCAGTCAACAACAAATTTTTACGACTCTCTCTCATTTTCTGCTGCAGTCTTGCAATAGTCGATCAGAACAAAAAAATTCCTGCTTTCTCTTTTGGGTATGATGCCCCCCACTGTGGTGACTTTGTACACTGATATCTTAATTCCTTGTTAGAAATCTAAAAAAAATAAGCAAATACAATAAGAGTCATGTCATTGGTGCAGTCTACAATTTTCCTCTTAATTCTCTTGTTTTCCTCCAAACAAGGAAAGTTGTTGTACGAGACCTCGTTTTATGCCACTGGTGTGCTGTTGGTGTTCTAGTTGGACAGAAAATTAACGAGAAGTTGTACAAAATAAGTTATCCTAAAAAAAACATTTTCCAGACACAACATCCCACTTTGCCCCATTTCCATTCTTTACTTTTCCTCCTACCAAAAACCAGACAAAGAAGAAGCTGTGAAAGCAACAAAAAAAAACAAATCTGCAGTGTGCTACGTCACTCGGTCTCTTCACTTTAATAGATTTACAACTCTAAAATGAATCGACATTCCTAAAAATAGAACAGAATGTAATTGGCACGTCGTTACTGTGTAGGTTTTCTACCAAAAAGTAATCCCAACAAAGGACGCGTAAATATCGTGCTACCCTAAGAGGATGAAAGCGGCGCTGGTACTTGTGTACGAGTACTCTATCTACAATAGCATCTTGTAATGCCATCAACAGATGAATAGAATAAATAAATACAATTCGACATTCCTTTCTTTAAAACATACTGTATTACACTCTCAAACACCCACTTGACTCTGCTATCACCACCACAGAGAATTCAGATAGGGGAAGGAGATACCGACAGACAATATAACAAAAAAACACAGAGAAAGTCTCGACTCCTCTGGTGTACCATCATTACTACAGTGGTTGTCGCCGCCACCATTGTCATCCTCATCAACGTCGCCCAGTGAACTTTCTTCTGTAAGAAGCTGATTGGACAGAACAGCAACAATAGTATCCCCATCGAGTTTTTGTAGAACTGACCGCGCGTCATACAAAATATCGGCATTTCTCCCATTGAACACGTCCCTATTAACATTGTTTCCCCCCCAAAAGCGTGGATACTTGCGGTACCCAAAAACAGTATAATTTTATTGTGTACCTGTGCGTGTGTGTGCGAATCTCTGACATTTTTTTTCACAAAATTCACGTTTACAAATAAGTTTTTACTTAATGGCTCAACCGTCGTTGCCATTCTTCGGAAAATAGAAATCCCAACAGGTAGAAACTTTTTTTTTATCTCTCGGTAACTGTGCCATTCTCTCTCCACACAAGCCGTGGTTGACTCTTAAAATGCAGTTTATCCAGAACATCGTTGAAAAAACTCTATGTGCACTGCTGCTTCTGGTACTTATTCTCTGCTCGTTGAGAAACGGTCCTACTAGACGCGCCCAAGGAAGAGTCACCCGTTTCCGTGTAAAACATAGGAAAAACAGCAAGTAATCAAAAAAAGTAAAAAAAAATTCTCTTTCCACTCACTTTTCTTCCGAAATATAAACTTTTCATCCCAGAGAGAAACGGGCACAGAAGAATAGCAGCAGACAACAACACTCACTCTTCCCCTCATCTCGATCAAATCAACGGTAAGTAAACAAAAACTAAGACATCATCAAAGCATTCTTGTGTTTTGAGCTCTTCTCTCGCTTTATTTTTGCTACTTTTTTGTTGTTGGGGAAAAGACGGGAAAAAGTTGACAAAAAATGCACGGGGAAAGTAGAGGAAGGAGATGGCTTTATTTTTTTTATTACTTTGTTACCGAGTCCTTTGAAGGTTTGCTTGGCTAATAATTGGTAGGTATGGTTGTTAGCATGATAACTTTCGAGACCTCACTTCTCACACACAGAGAGTGTTAGTTTTGACTTTGGCGAAAGAAACAGGGGGCGGGGAGGGGGAGAAAGAGAGAAAAAATATATTGCCATTTGGATTATTTGTTCCTGGCGTTGCGGAAGTGTAGAGAAATAGCTAACGGCATGCATGAAACCTGAACCGCGCCATTATATTAAAGGAAGGAAATTTCAATTTTCATAAAGAGGAACGAGATGGCAAAATGACGACGTGATTGTGTGTGTGTGTGTGTGTGTGTGCTGTGTAAATACCCGACCGAGAAATTGGTACCGTTTTTGTTGTGGGGACGGGTGAGTCGTAAAAAATAAGGGAGTTGCATTTTTTTTTTTGTTTCAAGGAAAACTAGTCAAGGGGACTAATAAGGACATCAAATCAAGTACATTACTCATAATGTTTGGCATTTTTTCCAAAGCAGGGGCTTTTTACGATTTTTAAGTAGGCTGTGTGCTGGTATATCTCGTCAGTGATAGGCTTAAACCTTAATGATTATTACGTTAGGTTGGGGGAAATCCTTCAGAGACAAAATTTTTCCCATAAATATTTTTCGTGGAGGACGAGGAAAGTTGGTTCCTCCTACGTCAGAAAAAAATCATCTAGCATATTACCACGCGCTCGGAAGAATTTCCAAAAATAAAAATCCACTGGAAGGAACTACAAAGAAAAAATTGCAATCAAGAAGGAAAAAATAGCCAAATTTTTTTTTTATTATAAGTTGCGTCATGCAATAGCATCCGATTTTTGCACAAGTAGATGATCATACATCATACATGCAAAACATATTGTGAAAATAATAACACGGTTTGTATAGGTACGGTTTCTCTGTATATTACGGGAAAACGCTTATTTTATACTAAAGAACTTTTCCGGTTTCGGCACATTAATTTTACAATTTTACAAGAAATGAAAGCGGTAACTTATAGAAAGGACTTGTGTTACGGCATTTCTACTGCTCTTCTTTTATTCTGTCCTACCATTTTCTTGAATTTAGAAAAGTTATAACCCTTATCTAACACTACGCAAAGAAACAACTAAATATTACCTATTCCTTCTTGATTGTTTCACTTTTCCCCATTCCCCTAGGGGGGGGGTCCACAGAACCCATTTTATTGCTATTAGATACATAGCCCTATATCTTTCGAATGTCGTTGGAAAAATTTCAAAATTCCCACTCCTTCTTGATTTTTCTCACGTTCCCCCATTTCCCCCCAGCGGGGGATGACCCACAGAACCCATTTTCATTGCTATTAGATACATAACCCATATCATAGAATACCGTTGCAAAAATTGCAGTTTCTTCATGATAAAAACTTCAATTTTCTTCTTTTACGCCCCCCTTCCAAACCCCCCCCCGAGGGATGGCTTACATATCCCATCTTTGAACTCCGCCGAGATACTGACCCACAACACGATCGTCCACATCTATAAGTGCTTTTGATTTCTCACAAGTTCTGATAATGTATATAAATAAGCGCACCTTTGGTACAAAACAGTGTCCTTATAAAACAGACGGATTTGGTACACCGCGACGCGTAGTACCTACCATATACATTATTTGTTTCAAGTCGATACTGTCACTAAAGCATACTTCGTTTCAGGTAATCGTACTGTCTAATTTGGCTAACATGTGAATAAAAGAGGATTGAAATGCCCATTCCTATTTTGGATCTTCACCTTATCTCTATTTTCACGTAATTTCCAACCCAATTCCCAATTTATACTAGGTGGCGTTTTGTTGGAAGCTCTGCATAATGAAAATAGTATTTACGTTTGGAATCTTTTTCCGCAGTAGACCGTTCATACGTAGCTGTGGGTTACACGAAGAAAAACTCCCTCGGTGATTAAATCAGAAGACATACAACTTTTTTTAATAAGAGAAATGACAAAGAAACAAGGCAGGGAAAAGGAGCTTGTTGATGCTGGAAAAGAGACAGAACGCTCAAAGTCAAAGGAGATTGATTATATGTGAAGTCAAAAAAAAATATATTTAAGGCGTCATTTCTATCCGCCCGGAACATCAAAAGCTGCTGTTTAAGGATTCATTTTCTATATTAAAGTATTTCCTTTCTTTGATTATCCGCTTTCACACCTCCACTCTTAATATTTTGCGAACGTGCCACTACGATGCGACAACTCTTTCTCTATGTCTGTTTTGGAACCAATATCTCATGTCATAAAAATTATGCTCAACGAAATCACGCAGCAGGGAACAAATGCCTGGGAAAGGGAAAACCTTTCTTCGAGTGAACATCTAAGAACGCTTTCCTGTATTTTCTTTCCATTAGTTCAGCTCGATGCCCTTCCGTATAAATTGTACTGACTCTCAATGCCGTAATTATTAACTACAAAAGCGTGTATACGGTGTTATGATTTTACGGTGTTGTCTGTCTGTGGACACGAGTACTCAAAAATTACTGGGTCGAAGGATGCCACAGCCACAGTTGGTATACATATATCTTAGGTTTATATAACCCGAGCTCGAAGATTAACTTCGCAGCGGAACGGAAAACCACATATACGCCTCATTTTACAATGTACAAGGGTTAATATTCGGTTCACTGTAACTCTGTATGCATAATCCGATTCGAAGGGGTAACAGTGGTCAAATTTTTTAAAACGTCCAAATAAACTGAAATTATGCACATAGGCTCATCTTATATAACCATAACGCTTTACATAGTTCGGAAAGAATGGGTCGACCCATGTAACCGCCAGAGGTCATCCAAGGTGAAATATTGCATATTTAGCTTATTACTTGAACGCGTTAACTCTGAGCCGGGTTTTCGACAATTGACGAAAGATATTTTTAGGTTTTACACCATTCTCGTTATTTTATCGGGACTATTGCAAAAACAAACGTAATTCTAGCCAGCAGTAGCGACAGAAATAGCATCAACTGCAATTTCCCTGCACCGCTCCAGACCATAACAAGGCTAAGAAACAAAAAAATACCCTGTGGCCTTTTACCTTTTATTTTAGTGTCATCTTTAAAAACATGTTTTAATAAAGTCATGTTTCATTCTAACGTATTACCTCACCAACTCAACGTTCTAGAGTACGTGAAATATAAGCTCCTTTTTAAATGAATGATAAACAAATAATGGTTTATTATAGCATTTAGTTGAAATATGTTCCCTTGCCGTTGGCAGTTAGAATATACTCTATAAGTACTACTAGACTGAAAGTTATACAATTATGACTTCTCATGATATGCTCTTTCCATCCAACTTCAAAGTTTTTAAGGTGAGGGTTCGTATAGGTAATTTAGAATAACAGCAGACACGTATAATAAAACATGGCAAGTTTATTTAAGAAGAAATCGGACGCGTCATGATTACTACATTTAAGAAAACAGACTTCTTACGAGCACGTTTTGTTGTGTAATTTATCATCCATCCTTTAAGAGTACTTAAATAAAACTTCGGGCAACGGTTTGTTGCTACTAATTGATGGTATTACCGTTAATAATAACGACCATGTAACATTTCTGATTCAATAAAACATCGCTCCAAAACGCCATCAGTATCAACTTGCCATCGTCGCTTCGGCCGAGTATTTTTTTTTCGCAACCAAGCCATGCCTCTTCCATTCCTTCTTAGCCGAACTGTTATTTTGATAAGTGTTGCAAGCGATTCCTGTGTAAAACTTCAAATCCAATAACCTAGAACTGCTACAAGCCCGGTTATGACGTTCCATGAAATTGCAAAAGACATCACCCAATATTGTGCCAGCAAGTAGCTTATTACTACTCGACGGAGCCATTATTCCGAAACCAATTATACAAAACATAGCACCTGCAGCAACTACATTAAGCCCTCCGAAAGTAGCTAGATGCGGCAGAAGATAAAAGTAATTGAGTATTATTACCTGTCCTTTCGATATCTCCCGTATTACTATTTATCCCTCCGCAAAATCACGCTATCACACCAGACCCGATTAAAGAAAACGACCAAACTGTAATTCCATGCTGTTTGCTGGTCCCCCCTGTATTTCTCCACCAAATCCAGAATGAATGTGTTCCGGCGGAACACGTACAATATGTTGAGCGGGTAGGTATATTATCAGACACAGCGGAATATTACCTTACGGTGTAATAATAAGCAGCTCAGCCTTTTTATCCAGTAATGGCGCCCTTGACTTGTCAAAAATTCCGACAGTCTCGTCTTCTCACAAAATCGTTGACGTTCTGTTGTTAACATTACAGCTACCGTGTTGTGCATGTGAAGGAAAGTTGTACACGTGGCCGTAGTATTATGACTATGACAGGGTTCTCCAATGACAATTCTCACTTTCTCTAATCCCTACTTACCACAATAACAGGTATTCCCAATAACAAGAGTACATAAACTATCGACCTTTTGAAAACCAAAGGTGTATTTCCCCAGGAGCACCAAGCATGACGTTGTCCGGAAGGAAACATGCTATACGGAGTGTAGTATCGCTGTATGGGTTCGGGCTCGCTACGTTTGAAAAAAAAGCTTATAAACTTGCTAGCTTTCGTTGCAAAAAGCTTATTTTGAATGGGTCAAACTGCGCCAAAATGCGGGCCCTGGTTTTTTTGCCCAGACGGTTGTTCCCCTTGCCAGGTGTTTACAAACGGTGTGGAAACAACCATCCGGGGAAAAGACTTCCTTCCTTTTGGCGCGCTTAACTCCTTTAAAACCGTCTGTTATTGCATTACCCTTTCGTGGTCGCCTGGTGTACACAGTAAATAATAATGAGGGCAAGCCCGTGATTTGGGCCACTTTCTGGTTACATTATCAAAGCCACACGCCCATTTTTTGGATTACTCTTTTTTAAATTTTAAATTTGGTATCTCATTCTGTAGTTGGCCTTCAACCTTGCTTGTATCACACGAGCCACACTATAATATTCAATTTCAACCAGACAAAGTGCTCCTACGGGTGCTTGCATCGTGGCTAAATTGAACTTGAAAATTACAAGGACATTCGACATTTCTCTACATTTCCCGGGCTTTTAGATACATCCCAAACCTACCAGCAACTTTTTCCAGGGAGTGTCTGTCTTCAGTTGTCCATTTTTATTCTCGTCGCCCTACAAATATCTCCCACGGAATTTAAGCTACAACAAACACTTTTTGACGTTCGAATGCCACCGAGAAGCTCGAGGATGGAATGTACATTCCCATTTTTAAAAGTATCTGTCACTTCAAATGTCTCTCTTTCCCCAACTATTTCTCTCTCTCTCTCTCTCTCTCTCTCTCTCTTTCCGTACACATCGAGAACACGCAAGCCCCTCTTTATTTTCTCCTAGTGCTCCTTGCACCACGACGACGACGACACCCTTTTTTCACCTTCTAACTCTTTTTTTTCCTTTGTGAAGGTCATGCCCCTCAACCCACCTTTGTCATTCAGAGAAAGAATTTTTAATTTTAGTATTTCGTCTCGTCTGCACACATCCCCGCACCTGGTATCTCATATCACTCCTCCTCACCATTCGTCATATTCATTATATTCGCCTATCCAATTATCGCATTGACAATAGGGGTCGGATCCACACTAAATATGTTTAAAATGGAACTGCCTATACAAATAAGTATAGCCGAGAGGATACCTTCTTGTACACAACTCCCCTGCTACCACAATAGCCTCCTACGTTGCTAATACTCTTGTTCCTCCCAGCGCTTTATTCCCCAACTTGTGCTCATTTCACAGAAAAGTCAGTTTTCCTGGTGGACTGCACGATGACAAGATTTGTTTGGAAAGCTGTAATCGATGGAACTGTGCACTTCAACTGGAATAGCTGCCAGGGTTTGGGTTATGTGTTTGTGTAGCCTTTTGTGTTCCTGCATATTACTCCTGCTGTAATACCTGAACCTACCGGACTACGCGTGTCGTTTCCTCCTTCAAACTTGCACAGAGATGAAATAAAAGGAGAAAAGATGCCTCGTCAACGTTCCAGTTGGGGTGTCATTGTTCGCTGGAGACGGCGACAACAACGGCAGGCTGTGGGGGGGGTGCCTATAAGCGTGCCAGAGAATAATCTCGGGCAAATCCGGGGAAGTCCTAGGACTGTGTAGCAATAGCATTAGAACTAATATGAATGCGAGAGAGAGAGAGAGTTTCCTATAATTACTAAATATTATCTGTGTCTCTGTGTTACGCCTTCTTTTGATTCCCCAGCTTTGCGAGAATGGTGGGGCACGAATCAGCGGGGGAAAGAGGAGTACGGAGAAAGGGATAACAAGAAAAGTAGTAACAGTACTAGACCATTCTTCGAAAAAGAAAGGCAACAAAAGGTTTTTTGTCGTCTTTGACGTGACTTGAATGCGAGTATAGGATTTCGTACGGTTACGCTGAACTGCCGCTGTCTGTTGGTACGTACAATGACAACGACGACGCTGCTGCTGCTGTTCCTGTTCCTACGATCCCTCAATGAACTCCTCTATGGAGATGCTGCTCCAGCGAAAGAATATTGTTTCATGTTGGCATTGTTGACAGAACGGTTCCATTTCTCATTATATTCCAAGTTGTTGTATAATACAAGGGCTCTTACTTCCATACTTGGCAGGTCTCATACTGGCAATGTTTACAAAAATAACTGTGAATATAACAGCGCAAGGAAATGGAAAAGCTTAAGACACAGCACGACAGCAATGGAGTCTTATCTTTTAAAACAGTCCAGTGGTGTGTAAAAAAATGGAGGAATTGATATCTTTGAGAGGGGGCAGGGAAAATTCAATAAGGGAAAATGATGGAATAGTAAGGAAAAGAAAGAAATATTAAAATGGGAAAGTAGAACAACAGAAAAAGACCAGTAATCAAAATCAGACTGCTTTCTGGGACATGTAATAATGCTGTAGTCAGTAGAGCTTTAAAGCGATTTCAGGAAAGGTAATCATTATCGTCAAAGTCAACTTTCTTTCTCTTTTTTCGTTGTCTACTTTCTCACAAGTGGTGTTTATAAGAGAAAGCACACTGTAGGTATCTTGACTTTTGTGCAATTCCCAATGTAAGGATTAAAAATGATCCTTTATTTAGAAGAAACGACGGGAAATTGAACTTCTGAGACGCTAACCTATCCCTATTTCCTCCGATGCTTCCTTCTTCGAATAAGAAGCAGAGAAAAAATTTCTCAGGGCAGAGAGAAATGTATGCATGACGCGGTTGTATTTCGCACAGTCAGACATCCAAGGAGGTCCACGGGAATTTAGTGGGGAAGGAGAAAAAATCCCATGTACATTGCCACTGGGTGTTAGACGACGACGACTTGAGAAAGAAAAATAGAGGCCTATAGTCACACCCGTCATTTTTCGACAAATTCGAGAATTAATCGTTTCTTAAAAACGAGGAAAAGAAAAACATGTGGGAGTTGATGCGTGATTGACACTGAACACAACACAAACAAAATGTATGTATTTTTTTACTTCTTCGCTACATGTTCTACCATTTTTTCTAGACTGCTACAAATAACCGCAAATCATACAACGCCACTTTCACTTTGCTACATGCAACAGCTGACAGACAAGAGGGGGAAAATTGTCGAAAACAAACTATGATTGAAATCAGACATGCATGATGGTGACAGGCTAAAAATAAGAATTTCTATTCAAAGGTGACTGTGACATGTTATTTAGGTGCTCATGCTACATTTTTCCCTCAAGTGTTCAAATTGTTTTTTTTTGCCACTCACCGACAAAGAAATACAAAAAATAATAACTTGGCAAACCCGAAAAAAAAGAAACGGGAATGTCGATATCAAATTAGCGTACGCACACACCCCCCTTTAATTTTCTCGCGTTTCCCCTTTGTAATTTACAATTTCACAGTCATCCGCTGAATTTTTCGTTTGCTTTTTTCGTTCGTTTCTTCCTTACCCGAGAAGTGAACGATGATGGTGGTGGTGGTAGTGACGATGATGATGATGATGATGATGATGACGTGTTGTCTCACAAAACGAAACGACATGTTCACCAGAGCTAAATATGGGAATTGAGAATTCCACCACAGAATCAACATTTAACTAAGCCAACATTGATGCCGAGATGTACGTGAGCATGCACGTGTTTCTGCAGACAAGTTTGAAACTTCACCAGCCAGCCTACTTTCGCCCATGCAAATTGTATTGTATACCGAGGAAACTTTTTCATTATTATTAGCAAACTCCCGTTAGATTCCGCTTTCATTTGGAGTAAATGGTTGGTAAACACAAAGACAATTGTAACAGAGCAACAAAATATAAAAAATTAATCCGAATAACAAAAGCGAGACGTGCTGGAAAGTTAGGAAAATCATTCTTCCGCTGCTTGTGCACACGGAGAGAAAAATAGGCTTCTTTGTATAATTGATGACATGGCAACTTTTCGGTCGCGATTCGCTGTATTTAAAGAGAAAAAACTGCAGACAAAGCACAAGTCACGAATACTTTGGAAACAAGTTGAAATGGAAAATAAAGTTGCACTAAACACACATACACTGGTGGTATTAATCCGAAAGCATTAAAATGCTGGTGGGTGAAGTACGCTATCGATTTGTAGTAGTACTTACCGATATACGTGATCATATTAATACTCTGCTTTCCCCCGCTCTCTCCTCCCTGGGGACAGGCTGCATTTTTGCCAGAGTGAAAAGTTTATACAGCTGGGATGTCTAACTAATAGTTAATGACGGACAGACAGACAGACAAACACTGGGGGCTCAATATTTACTACAAATTACATTTTTTTGCTGTGTACGCAATAAAGAGGGGGTGCAAGTACGTACGTGGCTGTCTAATGCTGCATGCATAAAAAATATGTATGCAGGCGAGCATGCAACATTTTTTCCGCTGCGGTGGCGCTAGCCTACGTCCAGTCTACCTAGTGGACAAAAAAACAAGATTGCAACCAAAATCTCAGCATAATCATCCCGGTACGGCATATATATCTACGTAGAGACCGGCATACCCTATATTCCTCCAGTGTAGGTGGGGAAAACTACCAGAACCGCCATGGCAGTCGATAAAACCGCAATGCCGAGAGATATTTATTACGTAGCGCAAGTTGTAGAACAAGTACAACTAGTACAAGTGTTTTTTCACATTGCATACACCGTACGGATTCATTATTAATGATAAACCATACAGAGAAATGGAAAGCAAAGAGAAAGTTAGAGAGAGAAAGTTAAATTGGGAAAGGAAAGCCACTGGTGAACGGAAGGAATAAAGTTGAGCAGAAATAGATCCTTAGAAAGAAGTTCAAATAATAGGACCTAAAAGTGCATGATTTAATCTCCACTGCTCAAGCAATTTTTTAAATGACATTGGGCTTTCACTCCCTCTCACTTTCTCCCGAAGAGGAGCCCGTTTCAAAAAGTAAGATTCTTCCAAAATTAGGATGGTAATATGATAAGTAGTAGTAGTAGTAATGTACATGAAATGACAGCAATGTCATACCTGTCATTGTCATCCTCCTCCTCCTACTTCTTCCTTCGATGAGGCACAATGATATAGCTTCAGTACAGCCAATTCCTTCCGCTCTAGCTACAAAAAATGCTCATCTCAAAAACAAGACAGGGACATAAAAAAAAGAAGCACGCACGAGTGCTGCAAATAAAAGGAAAAAAAGTAAAGTGGTCTTTTAGCCAACAGCACTTTCAACACATACTATTTTCCTGCTTTCTCTTTCCCTTCTCCTCTGATCTCCTCTCTCTCTCTCTCTCCTTAAAACAACGACAAAAAATAATGATGATTTTTCAACTCTTCTCTCTCTCTCTCGCTCTTGGTCTATTGTTCCTGTTATTAAAATACCCTATTTTATGTGACCAATAATGAAAGAGAGGAAAGGAGATTATTTTTTGTTAGTGCATCCGGTTGCTATTTTTCCTTTCTTCTGCTTCCTCTCTTTGTACTGCGCTCTCTGCCTTATTGTTTTGTCATTAGTCTGTTTTTGGTAATTCTGATGACGTTCTTTTTCTCCTTGTTCACGTCAGCCGCCGGTACCCTCCCCATGAAGAAGCATATAATAATCATCTCAATTATCATTATTCCCTTTCATCGTCCTTCCCCTACCACCACCACCACCACCACCACCATCACCATCACACCAAAAAGAGACATTATTATCATTATTGATGGCATACCAGCATTGATCGTAGAATCTGGTCCACAGCAAGCTTGTACGAGTTGTCATAATAGCAGTAAATGAATGGAAATTGATGATGTATTATCTTTGAAAGCCCGAACAATAGCCACATTACTTTTTAAAGGATCCATTTTGTCAAGAATTATGATGGCTTTCTTTGTACGGCTTACTTTCCGGTATTGAATATACCTAACTACCCTGCCAACACACGGAAATGCTTTAGAAATTTTGCTGGTGTGATGGCATGTCTTACAAGAGGCGGTCTATGTTAAATCATCTATATACATATACCAGTTCCCTGGTCTGCCGGCATATAGCCGGAATCCTCCAGTTTGTTGCAGGTGATACGATATCTTGTTGTCGAAATCAATTGACTCTTTTCCAGCATCCTTCCCTACAAGCGTGGCCATCATCCTTGTCCTTCTGGTGATGATGATGATGGTCGGGACGCCGGGGAAGATGGGAAAATCTTGTATCATGCTATTCTTCCCGGATCTCTTTTTACAGGGAGGCAGTGCAGCAAGCAGGAAAGGCTTCCACCACTAGTATTTATGATTAATTCTTATTTCTTCCTGTTATCTCGCTAATAGTTATTATTAGTATTCGAGGGAAATTCTCCTCTCTCTCCCTCTCCTCTCTCTCTCTCTCTGTCTTCCTTTCCTGTCTCCAAACACGCTAGCGCCAGCCTACCTATCTTATCCCCGGTGGTACCAGCAGTCCAATTTTCCTTCCCCATTCATTCGAAACTATTTTCCCCTGGTTTATCTCTTGTTCTTTCCTCGCCCTTTACCACGAATCTCAATGAGGAGCGTAAATGCAATAACCCGCTACTTAGTCGCGGGGTTTTCTGCAGGCAGTTATTTGTTCCGTTGCAGGTACCATTTCAATTTAGAGACAGGTTTCATTACTCGCGTATTTTGTAGGAGAACTTTACAGACGACAAGGAAACGGAGCTGTATGGCATCATTATTGGGGACTCTACAACAGCATCTCGTAGTTTGTTAACAGGCATATTTTCCTGGATTTGAGTGAGGTTGTTCCACTGCTGTCGTCCTCGTGTTTCCCCTAAAGAAAAAGTTTATTATACCAGACATATACAATATACTTTGTTTAACCAGCTACATCAAACGTAGAAACAGCAACGTCACCGGCAACTCGAGAGATAATTTCGGTGAAATGCCGATTTTATACGTAAAAATGGGACAGGGAACAAAAAAAAGTTTTGCTTTTAGGCCCCACTCCCGGGGTTGTGTACATAAAACCGGGAAAAACTCGGAACACTTCGCAAAAAACGTAAAGGAATAAAAGAAGCAGTTGTCAGAAAACCTTGTCTTATGGTCATATCCTTCGTCGGAATAGTGTGTACACAAAAGGCAAAACATCTACGGCAAGATTGTGGATATCTGAATTTTTCGGAGACTTGCTTTGTCGCGTTGATATTGTCATGTTGTTTCCACTTTCTTTGCTTTTCGTCCTCTGGTCGGTACTAGGGGGAAATGGCAACTACCAAGCTCGCCGACTTTGTAAGGAAAGACAAGTTCACCACTACCGCTTTGTAAGCCATCTATTAGTCGTCCACTGTGTAAATTGCATGCATAAAATAGTCATGGTCCTCCTGTACATTTTTTAAAATCTTTGAAAATTTACGGTTCTAATTTCTATCATCTTTAATCCTAAGCATGGTGGAATATAGGAAAAATATTATAGTTTATAAAAAGTGTATTAGGAGCTAACGAGTCCCCCGGAGCAAAGGGTTAATGGCCCGGAACGCTTCAGCACAGCAGGCGTTTTAGCCACATTTCCCTGATGCAAAAAGTAGGAGAGTTTGTGAATTGCCATTCTGACTTTCTGGCCGACCACTGTTTGGTCAGGTGTAATGGTGTGAGATGTGTGGAAAAAGTTTGTAAAAGTTCTGGCCGGCTTGCCACACTTTATTACGACGAGTAAAACGGAAAGGTAAACGTTCCATTGCCTTGAATATATGCATACATTATTATTGTCCCTCTCTCTCTCTCTCTCTCTCTCCGTCCCTAAAGCACCCACACACTGGACTAGTTTAAGGTTAGGGGAAGATTTTCCCTGACAATGTAACTGCCGTTGATAATATGCGAAAGGAACATAACTTTCTCACTCTCCGTTTCCTTACTTGGCATGTAATCTTAACTTTCTTTCCGTTCCTGCTTTCATACAGCTGACAGCTTTCCCTGAATCGGTGGTTTTTATGGTTGGAATGGTTTCTCTTAAAGTTGTACTCGTGCACAAAGGAACCGCACACACACATACATACATATACTCCCCCTCTCTTAACAAGTGTGTCATGCTCTAAAAGGACTGTAATGAAGCGAAGCATCCCTCCTCTTTCCCGCTTCAGGTGTGTGCGTTCATGTTACCTAATCCCAAGAAAAAAGAGCCAACCTTGAGGTGGCGCTTTCCCAAGTAAAAAACTGTGTACGCATCACACAGTTAAGTGGAAGGCTAAAAAAAATTGCCGAAATAAGTGGCGAATTTAATTATTTCTTTTAATCCCCTCATTTCCTCTCGAATTACATAACAGATCAAGTAAATTTTGTCTAAACATATGGCAGTGTCTAATTTTTTCTGACTTTCTTTTGTTTCAAGGTGAGCCTCCATCATTAGTGCAGAAAGAGCAGACCTTGTAACAAGACCACGCTCCTCAACTCATTATTTTCTGCAACATGAACGAATCTGACTACCCTGGAAGCAATTTAAACTGCACGGATCCCCCGGACTGCGTCGTGATTTTTGGGAATTACACGAAAGCGAATGCAACAACTTTACAGGAGGTTTGGTATCAGTACTATCCGGATTTTACCCAGGTAACTAAAAATATTCTTTTAAAAAATTAATATTTTTTTTTTAAATTTTACTTCATCTTCAAAAAATTACCGTTCACTACCTCGAGAAAGTTTAGCTGGCACAGTGTACAATTTCACGGGGATACTTGATACTCACCCGATACTTTCTTTCCTTCGGGGGATCAGTTTACCAAAATATTAGATAATCGTGATGCTATCAAATACATCATAGCACTATATATTCATTATTATTTCCCCAATAGTATATCGTATGAACAACATGTAATGCCGTACGTCACACAAAAAGCGTCAATGCCCGCTCTTATTTGTGATTGATACTACCCAAGGTAAAAAAAGAGAGATTGGGTAAAATCGAATATTTGTATTTGATGGCGGATGACACCAGGGGAAACATGAGACGAATTAAATGTCCATTGTTTTGTAATATTTCATTGGGGCGCGAGGTTAGCAAGTAACAACCGTAAATAATGAAGGTAATAACTAAAAAAGGAGAAAGCTACAGTTATTAGGCCACGCACACACTTACCACCTCACTCTATTTTCTTTTACTTATACGCAGCAGAAAATGATTTTTTGCACTTTCTCCTCCCAAGTTTTCCGGTGAGTGGAATAGGTGAGTATATCGTATCTTATACGTACGTGTGTGTGTGTGTGTGTGTGTGTGTGTGTGTGTGTGTGTACTTATCCGGAGTTCCGGACGGGAAACAGAGAAAGAGGCCGTAGGAACCAAGTAAACAAGCCGTGTCCGGCTTAGAATGCTCCACCGTTGGAACTTCTTTGTAATTTATCTTGAAATAAATGTAAACTTCCCTGCACTCGACTATAATACGCGATAACGTGTATGATGTATATACAACACACATGTGATACATATTTAATAATAGAGGATCACATTTCTCCTTGACATGAAAAAAATAATAAAACTGGGCACTTGAAAATAAATATACGGGAGCTCTTGGATAATGTTATGTTAGCTGTGTGCAATCTTAGGCTGGTTTCCAATATGTGGTAGTCAGTCAGTTGGAACGGTAACGGAAGGTAATGTACACCATATATCGACACGTTTATCAACGGACCGACCTCCCCGCTTTTAATATCAACCAGGGAGGTAATAAATGGATTGGGGAAATGATATAAAAAATTGGCATTTATTGTATACGGAAATATATACCTACGCATTTTAAAGGGTAAAGTGTCTTTTTTGCAAAAAAAACACGATAGAGACTTGTATGCAAACAGACAAACACCGTGAAACGTTGTTGCCGTTGCTCACCGGACGGTGATAGAGGACAGGAAGGCGCGCATTATGATATTTACAGAATACAGCAACTTTTAATTAATATTTGGATTTTAATTTAATTACGAATGCTACGAGCGCCTCTACTTTATCTGGCGCTTAAAATTTATTAAAAAAAAACAGATAGCACTCGTATAGTTTGTAATCAGCTCAGTGAATGCAAACACAGCTTAAGTTTTTTTTTCATTTTCCCCCAAATTTGTCTCTCTCTATGTGTGTATATATATATATACGTTCTACCGGCAACTGTTTGCCCTTTTTGTTGCAGGCACTCCAGTACACACCGATGACTTCGACTACGTATTGTTGCCGTGTTTTTTCAAGTTTTTCAAGCAGTTTGTTGATTTCGACAGCCGTCTCATTATTTTTTTGAAGCAATCATGTACATAGGAGCACTTGTGCTTGTTGTTAGGGAAAGTCCGTCCTACCGAACTAATTCTTTTAATTCGGATACTTGCTCCTCCTAAAATTGCTCAAGGTTCCTTTTCACCCAAGTGCAAGTACCTTCTCCACTCCTATTTATTCCTAATAGTCACTTCATTTCCAGATGGAAAGCTGTAAGTACCGCTACTATACCTACATTACTCGCATGATTTGCGTCCTTCTAAAAACGGAAAATTTCAAGTTGTAGTCGTCATTTTCAAAAGTATGCAAAATTTGCACGGCAAGGTACAGATTGTGCAAAAAGAAATCCGGTTTGATTTAACTGAGCTGCCAATATGATTAGTGTTGTGAGGTAATGTAACGCAAACGAAAACTACATAAAAACGTTAGTATTTTTAACAAGAGCGCATTTTTATGTAGAGCAAGGTACAACGGTAGCACGGAGAAGATTTTTTGTTAAAGAAAATTTTGCACACCCGACCGTTACACAACCCAACCACTACACCGTTGTATTTAAACCCCCCAAGTGAAATCAATGTTGCTGGAGGCATTTTTAATATTTGTTGTACGTACATCAAATATCATCATTTTAATATCCCTCCCTAATACCTCTCATGTCTGTTTTATATGAGACTTACATATCCCCCTTTTGTACACAGTTGTGTACACACTTGACTACTTTCTCCAGTTTTCATCCGGTTTACATTCCCTGTAATAACCAACACGCCTTTCCCAGTTTCTTTCCTGTTTCTGTTGATGGAAGTCGAGAATTTGAGATAAAAGAATCTGCAAAAGAAGATTTATGTCAAAACGAACGATATTGCATCTCTTCTGCAATGCAGCCATTAGATCTAGATAAAATGCGAGAAAATACGATTACCTTGTCAGCCGTCTGCTACCTACATCTCTCTCTCTCTCTCTCTCTGTCCTTGTAATTCTGTAATACTGACAGATCCCCGTTTTGAATATAATAAACTACTCGAAACAGGACAAAATGGTCTCCCGTTCAATTTCCATCTGAAAGCAGTAAATTTTCAAGAAAAAAACGACTGCACCAGTCGGGAAAGCAGCGGCAGTAATGTGTACCGTCGTACACAGTTAGATTTACGTTAGACATTTTCAACATGTAAGTACGCTGATATCATCATAGAAACTTCAAAGCAGCTGCAAAAAGATGGAGAGAAATCGAACTAGTAAGCATATCTGTTCATTGTACCGTTAGTACCGTTACCACTCAAGAACCACCACTTTATTTCTCTCTCTCTCTCTCTCCCTCTCTTTCTCCATTTTGCCTGTTGTACCGTTAATGGAAATCACCAAAGTCAAAACTACACACATGACATTGTACATTTGTAATCCTCTATAGGTATATACAACCTTGTTTCTGTTTTTTTCCTGACTCCATCAATAGTCATGGTATGATTGTCAGAGAGACACTATATAATGCACGAACAAAAAAAACGTGATGATAGTACTTCATAGTAACCTATATAGATCGTAACCTGTATTTCAAAAAATGCAAGATCCCCTGTATAGATTAAGTACTTCATATTATTCACTCTTTCCAATTTCTCACACGTACGTCAATACTCTGAACAACAGCGCTGGGTTCTTCTCTCCTTTTTCTGACTGTCTGGCTGTCTACCTCAATTTTGATG
This sequence comes from Callyntrura sp. NNG-2020, assembly GCA_027744055.1. NCBI lineage: Eukaryota > Metazoa > Arthropoda > Collembola > Entomobryomorpha > Paronellidae > Callyntrura > Callyntrura sp. NNG-2020. Next base: position 26,864 of record JAHZNE010006974.1, read on the forward strand.
AAACGATGAAAGATATTTTTCACTTTTGTTTTCCGCAAGTAGTGAAATTGCTTGCGCCAGGCAGACGCTCTCTTATTATTATTATTATTTATTATTTAGACTCTTCAAGTTTGTTTTTTACGTTGCCTTTCCCGATGGTCCTTTGTACCGTCATAATTTCTTTTTAGAAGACGAGACGATCACCGGAATTTATCTTTCATTTTCATAACTTCTTCTCATCGTGTGCTCACAGTCAGTTTTCATTTAAAGGGAGAGACGTCGCAATAGCAAATAAAGGGTAGAATGACGTCATCCTAAAAAAACACAATTTTTACTTTTGATGGAGTTGTCCATCCATTAAGATCTATCTACCTAAACGGAAACTATTCATCAAAAGATAATAAGTAATAGTCAAGGAGGAATGGCGTGTCTGAACAAAAAACTAATCCAAAAAACACCAAGGCGCTCCCGACGTGTTGATTCTTCAAAAAACACTCGGAGTCACCATGTACGCAGTTAGTTAGGTAGTGTAATGTCTCCAATTCTCTTCACCTGTCCTGTTCTTCTAAAAAAAACTCAATAAAAATACATTTCCCCTGTATTGTGTGTGTCCTCCAGCGCCAAACAACAAAACGTCCTTCCTTCACGGCTGTTTGTCACCCACCTTACACCAATTTTTGTGTCATTATTAGAAAATTATTATATGCTCTATTAAGTGCTCCTCTTTCCCCATGACTAACGCTATCATGTCCTATTATCCGACAAAATCTGATTTTCGTTATGTAAAAGGATCACCGATGAACACACATCATCGAGCTTGACAGGTTATGTCGGGCATGTCTTAATGTCTTTGTGATTTTAGGACAAGGAACATAGGTGCAGATTGTCGTCAGAAGACCTTCTCGAAAAACTGACAACACTGCCTAAGGTATACGTCGGTATTGTGTACGTACTACGTACGTAGCACTAATAATAGCGTTTTTTGGCTCGCTACCTGGAAATGTTTTTTTCCCTGGTGGCTGGTGTAGGGTTTTTAGGTTTACGAATAAAATTAGTACTAGAACGTAGGCCAGACCTGTTTGGTTGAAATGGTTGTATGGATACAACTCCGGCTCTATTTTTTTTTATTAACTGCTACTGTACACGATATAAAAAAACCGCCTGTCGTGACCCACCGTCAATTTGGGGAATGATCCTTCCGATGAAATGTAACATGCTATAGGGTAGATTTACCAGGTAGCTGGGGAAGTAGTAGGTAATCCAATGTCACTTTCTCCCTCAGGGCAAAACTATACATGGTAGACTCTACAAGTCCAGAATTAACTCGAGGCTTCTGTCTGGAATTGTCGTCATGACACAGGGACGGCTGGGCGGTCGGGGGACTTTCAAAGTGTTCCTTGAATGATTACTTGTCCAGTACCGTCATGAATACGACGTACACGTGTTCTCTCTATTTGACGCACAAACACACACACAGACAGAGAGAGAGAGAGAGAGGGGGGGAGAGTAATAGTGTATTCCGTGAATCTTTATACATACATGCTTACATTTTGATAAGTTATTTCCCGCAACGTACACGTATAACCCTCCCGTCTGCAAATAAACAAGATACAGGTGTGGCACTTGGAAAGAAAAGTACCTAAAAATCGTTACATGAATATGTAGTCTCTCTCTCTCTCTCACTCTCTCTTCCTTTTCACTTTGATGGTGCTATTGAATTCTCATTCAAATTCGTCTTTAAAATGGGGCAATAAACTTGACAATACGGTGATAGTGATAAATAGAGTGTGCTCAAATGTTGACAAAGGTCTTTGACTACCGCCCTATATTCTCTCCTCTTCTCCTTCCCATCCTCCACCCCTTATGCACTTTTCCTTGTTCACAACTCCATTATCTGTCACACCTCCAGTGTGCAAATTGGCCGACAGGCAAAAGAAAACAAAAGTTGAGCGTTTATGAAATTTGACATTTAAGGAGTCCCCGCGAAACAGACAATAGCACGCATACGGGATGGTAGCAGCCGTAAAAATTGTGCTGCTTTCCCTAGAACGCACATCACATCAACGATTGTTTCAAACGTCCCATTTTTCTTTGAACAAGAAAGCTGCATAAAAAATAAAGAATAATGTACTCTCGTACTTTTTCTCTTTCTCTCTATCTATCTCTATCTTCCATACCACCACTCCACAAGTAGAAAAGGAGATGATATTCTCCACTGAAGGAGTACGACCGACAACGGTTGTTCTTTTGCAGCCTCTTATGATGACGATGAGTATATATATATCCGTGTCAGTTGTATCTTGTGTGCGCTAAAGGAACCCCAAATAAAAATAAAATTGACTCAAAGTGTTACATCTTTTTTTTCTTATTGCCTCGTCTCTTTTCTCTTTCAGATCCCCCTGGTGCGTGGAATATTAATGTTCCTTTTCATCATCGAGTTCTTTGTAGGCGTCTTGGGTAACCTACTGGTGTGTCTGACCGTCTACAGAAACAAGTCGATGCACTCCCCGGTAAACTACTACATTGTCAATTTGGGAGTTTGTGATTTTCTTGTTGGATCCTTCGTTCTGCCGATGAAGGTGAGAAACAAAAATAAATGTAATATAAATTTTCTTTCTCCATGTACACACATACAGAGAGGGAGTGCGCATTCCGGGTTTTTGCGTTTCTCCGACGACGTACATTACAACAAACGGTGAGAGAGCGGTGACAAAGACGAACAGCTCGGGTGACATTGAATGCAAGAGAAAAACATAAAATGTCTTGGTGCTTTGTTTACTTTTACTATGTGTACGACACAGAACTTTACTGACAAGGAACAGTACTTGGGTGTAAGACCGGAAAAGTGATGAATTTGGTATTCACTTATAGTTTACGACTTGCTGAATTCAGTGACATACAAATTGGCTCTGAGTGGGGCCTTATG
>JAHZNE010006975.1:0-18949 GCA_027744055.1 Callyntrura sp. NNG-2020
TACCAAGAAGGAAGAGTAGTAGGGGTTGTCTGCTTGATGAATTGATGACGATGATGATGGCGAGTTGAAGGTGAAGGGTTTCCATCCTGTTTTCATCTCCCACTCATCTCACCGTGCAACAATGACTAGTATTTTAGGATACACACATAAAATAGATTTTTATGAGCTTTTGTCTGTGTAGTGGTGTTTATACCTTGTTGTTTGGACGCATATGAAAGTGAATTACCCAAGAGTAGTGGATGGAAAGGTTTGAATACCTGCAAATTACACTAAAATTTTAACATATATTTACCTATATGTCTTTAAAGACTGTCAGTCGGCACGTCAAGTAAGATCAAGTGCGGTGGTGCCTGTTTTGGTGTGAGTGCCCTATCAAAAGGAAGTCCTTTTTCCTCAAGCACGCCAACTAATTTGGTAAATTGGTTATATTAGTGAGCATGAATAGGATAAAAGTTGTACGTAAGCAGCAATGAATGTCGGGGTTTTAAGAATAACAGGTGGAGAGAGCACGTAATCAAATTTTTAGTGGTAAGTGGCTTTTTGGTGTTGGTTTTTTAAGCCGTCTTATTTGCTCTTTTCGAAAACAAGCCAAAAGGAAGAGAAGCCAAGTAAAATAGTTTTGACTGGTTGAGAGAGTGTTGGTGTTGTTGTACGTACCAGTTTTTATCGCATTTATTTAAAAAGTTAATTATTTCGTTTAAAGTTTGCAAAGCCCTTTTTACGCAAGGGGGAGGAAAAATATTAATGGCGTGTGTGATCAAGGCTAAGGTTAACAAGTGAAAGGTTGAATTGAAGATAACGTGTAAAAGATAACTAAGAAAAAGCAGTATTTGAAAGTTTCACCCGCTTTGTAAAGAATGCATGTGTTCATCCCCTCTTCCAATCACAGCCATAATTCACAATCACTGAGTCATCGTCATCACTCGATAACTCCCTTAATCAGCCCTGTTGGCAACGGCATACCTGCCAGGACATTTTCTGTTTTTGGGAAAAATCAACTCCAAAAAATTATCATAATTTACAAGTTTACCAGCAGGTATCTCCTTCTTGTGTCTGCGTTATCGCTACTGTCATTTGTAATAATCAGGTAGATTGTTGTTCCTGTCAAAATTCCTTTTCTCCCGTCCTCTCGATTCCCTTGCCAAAAATCATAATTGTCATATTTTTATTTTGCATATTATTCTGAATGTCTTCTTTTCGTTTTTGTGGTGCACCGAGCCAATAAATTAGACAACTTTGAAATGGGATGTACAACAGCGAGTTATGGAGCGAATAATAAGCTTTTCGAGTATATCTCCACAAAAATACAGACAGTAGACCGTTTTTCGTGTGCAGTGATGTGATGTATGACATGATCCTCATAATTGCGAGTTATTGACAGTAAAGTGGCAATTGTTGTCAGATGGAATGACGCGTTTTGTGTGTCAAACGGAGCCAGTCAGCCAGATCTCACCTTTCTGATGACGATGACGACGATGATGATCATGGCCACCATCTTTTGTGTTGTGCAAACTACCGCTGCTGCTGGTAGATTTTTTCTACACATTATTAATGGCCTGGCTGACAATGTAGATAGAAGGATCTCTCGGGGTTCATTCATAATACGTAATATGCAAATGTTGAAAGTCTTTCACGATTGCAAAAGTTATAAGTATGACTGTTTTTATGGCTAAATTATATTTGTGTGCATCTTGCGTGCTAAATATTTGCGGGGATGATTGCCTATTAGAAGTTATGTGTGACACGAAAAGTCAGAAGGCTCACTATTCAATCTGAATATTGAAATGCATAGTATTAGATATACTAACATGCTCCCTCTTTCTCCCTCCGTCTGTTTGAGTTTGTAATCCGCTACCATAAACATCATCAATACTTGTATTATCATCGTCGTCATCATCAGCAGCATCATCCTCCGCTTCTTTAATATCTCTCACCATCGTTTTGGCATTCGGCAACACCAACAAACCATCCAATAAACAATAATTTTTCGTCCTCTCTGCATACAAATTAGGGACGTTGCGCATATCACCTTGCAGACATTCAATAGAATAGAAGAAGCATACAGGAAAAAACCCGCTGCTGTAGTCGTCGCTATGTAGAATTCAAATTGCAAAGTACACATTTTTCTCCTCTCTCTCATACCTTCGTCGCCGTCGTTTTTAACACTATTGTGTTTTGCAGAGCAGTAGTAGCAGTACTCGTACTAGGTGCTTGCTGCAAGCCGCAAGAAAATTCACGCAACGTGACCATTTCACAAGTTATTGCAAAGACCACACCGAAGTCACATTCACATTTTTCAGAGTTAATAATATCAACAGTAAAAAAGCGACGCGTGCATATAAGCATACACAGAGGATATCAGTTTAAGTAGAAAACTTAAGAAGTTAAGCAAAGTAGAGTAGATATTTGAATGTATGGAATCTATTTAACAGCAGGTAGCAAGAAAAAAGGAAGAGACTCAGCACGAACCAGAGTAAAAGAAAAACGGTGATAAATCTCGCAAAACAGAAAACAGCAGTTTTGCATTTTGGGATGTTTTTTTAAAACATTGTCTCTTATTTGCTGTTTCTCGTTCTATCAACATACTAGTAAAACGGATTGTTTCAAGGGATTACAACTAATAAGGATTTTGCATGGTGAGGAGACAAAAATGATGATGATAAATAGGTACCTGAGGGGCTAGCTCTCTGTATCTGCTTAATTTTCGTCAGATGGACATTTTTATGGGTTCCCTACTGGCTGACTGACTTTTTTCGCTGTAGATCATTAAAAACAACATTTGTTCATGCTAATAGTGAACTTGTTACTGCAAAAATGTACAGGATGATGATGCATGCCTTATCATCATTACCGTTCAGCAGCAAGCAAAATACCGGCAAGGCCCTGTATGTGGCCAAACCCATTTCTCTGCCGATTCGGTCATCATCATTACTATCATCGTCGTCGTCAACATTATCACAGATAATCACAAAAGGTATAAATAAGCCACTGGCAATACGGTATTCAATGAAGGGAGACAGTAACAACTGCAGAAAAGAAGCTATTTGCAAGGCAGAGGAAAATAACATTTGTTGTTGTTTTTTCTCACTAGTCATTTAACTACCTACATTTTACAAATGTACACGGTTTTGAAGCTGTGAGTGTGAAGAATAAATAGGAGATGCTAAATTTACTTGTGTAGGTTAAACTGGCTTTTTCGCTAAACACAAGTCATGGCCAAAATTACAGCAGCGGCGGCATTACGTACAGGTAGGAGCAAGATGAAGGTGCAGGCAGGAATGTAATTTTTTGAGGACATGACATGATCCATTGAGAAATAATGGTGACATGATACGGTGATCATGTTGAGAATGGCAGCGGTGGTGAGGAGGAGGACGGTTGATACATAAACAATGTTTTTTGTCATTTTTTCATGCTGATTTTGTTAAAACCACGAAAAACGTGTGTTTAGAAAAGATAATAATGCAAAAAGGCCAACTAATTTGGCTGCTCTCGTTAGAACTCTTTTTGGGGTCTTCTTTCTGAGCTGCGCGACTGCGATTTATGGGGTACATGTTTGATACTTTTTTGTACTGTTGGAATATTAGTGCTCTTTTTTCGTATTTCTAGACAGGTTGTAATTAAAAACGCAAATTGACCAAGCAAATTGAGGGAAGTGAATCCGCAACCGTCCAAAAATGTTCAAACACTCCACAAGCCTTTTGAAACTGTCATTTTTGTACGAGGAAACTCAGGAATGTAAAGGCATTACTTATACGTATATAATAGCTTCAAACAAACCACTTATTTTTCAGGGAGAAACGGTCTAAAACGTGTGAATGTGCATAGTTTTGTTGTAATGATAATAGAAATGATGACGTAGGCACTAATTTTTTTCGTTTTTCTTTTTTGACTTTGTATTGTCGTTACAATACAAACCAGACCAGTTGAAAATTATTTACTCATTCTCAGTGAATGTCAGAATAAGGAGTCGGTTAAAAAAGTGAACAGCCTTTATAGCCCAACTAACCCAGTCCTAACGAGTGACAGCGTCAAAGTCAACTGTCAAAAAAGGAAACTTTATTGGCTATGATTACGTTAACATGATGATGACGGCGACGATACTGTTGATGATGGTGCTCGCACAAGTATCCTGAAAACCAAATGCAAAATAGTATAGTGTGTATGTCAGGGAGTAATTTGACTTCACCGGCGATTTTTATGCATATTTATGGTTCTTATCAAGTAAACTCGTGCGTGTAATGTTACACTTTTTTAGAGTTGAAATTACCACAGAATTTTTGAAGGAATTTATTTCCTTATCTTCCACCATCTCTCCTTCCCGTCGCGTAAGAGAAAGTGATTTTGCTGTCAGTTTATCTTTATTTATATGCATCGGCAGCGCTAAGCTGATCTTGGGATCGTTATCTCTCGCTATCTTGTTTGTTCTTCTTATAATTTGTTTACATGGACTATTTGACACGTTGAATTTCACTGTGGTGGTAATATAGAACTTTGATTGTAAGAAATGATATAAAAATGTTTATGGTTTCAATGTATAAAATAAATCAGTGTATATACGTTTCATTGTGGATGATATCTTTGTTTTCTTATGCAAATAACATTTCACCTATTTGCGCTTCTTGTGTAGATTCAATATAATGGAAGCGGAAGTTGTAGAGTTTCATATTTTTTCTTTGCCATTTTTTGGCAAATATTTAGTAGCCAATATACATTGCAGCAGCCAAAAGTGTGTCTATTTTGCATGTTTTACTTGACAAGATTAGCCATGCAAATAATAATTGAATAATTGACCAAGCGACATACATTTTAAGTATTAAAATTCAACGTTTCCGTCAGCAGTGGCGAGTTGCAGGGAGCAAAAATCATATGATGTAAAGTAAAAAATATTTTGTATTTCAAAGACTGTTGATATGAACCATTACGATAAAGTTAGTTTTTTGGCAAATCATGTAAAAGTGTGTACGTTTTTGCAATAGAAGTAGTCGCACGTACAGAAGCATATGCGAATATCTTTTGAAACTTTTTTTCACTTTGATAACCACCACTAACAAAGTTGCCATTCACCTAAGCGAAAAAAGGCACAAAAATGTCCTTATCATTCTTGTCATCCATCCACGGCAGCCGCAAAAGCATTCAAAACAATGCTCAATTTGACACGAACTCTAAAAAACCAACAAAAATGGGACTACTATTCCACCTAGCTAATAAAAACGATAAATTTATGTCTCTGTCAGCATGCGCGCGATGTGTCATGTTATGCACACACGTACCTCTATAAAAGCGACCATTTATTTGAAAAAATATGTGATGCTATCATCATCTCGCACCACAGGAGAATTAAAATCAACAACGCTGCTCTATCACACAGATCATATTTCATCAAACCAGCTAGCTGGATTATTAATCGTAATGCGTTTTGCAAATTGTCTTTTTCATGGTACTCTCTGCCAAGTTGTGGAGGACCGTATGCGTCACTATGAAAAATGAACACGATGTTGTTACTCGATGCTGAAGCAAGAATGCAGAATATGGCACAAAACTAAGTAAAATGGTGGTAAACAATGAAATTAAATTGATAATTTCTCATTTTCGCTTGTTTTGTGTTGTTTCTGTGTTTCGCATCACGAAAGATTAGTATCTGACATCTATAGCTATAGACGGACAATGTAATCTAAAAGTAGTATGGAGTATGCTATCTCGAATATGAGAGACATAATATAAAATATATACAAGGGAAACTAGAAACAATTTATGTAAATAGTATGCCCTGTAGCTTAAAAACCAATTCGAATTGTATGTAAATGTGACAATGTATTCGTGTGCGTGAGAGAGAGAGAGAGAGAGAGAGAGATTCTCTGTGAAAATGATGTATTAGGTGAAGTTTCCCGTGGTTTTGTTGAGTGCAGTAAAATATATTTATGCGACGCACATTAAAAGTAGACTGGTGACTGGTGTACCTTGCCATTTTTGAACATTTCCTTTTTAATTGAAATGTTGAGTGGTATTTTTTTTTACATATCTCTGTCTCTCTCTCCCTCTATTCTTTCTCTCTCTACTTGTGCATCCTGTTTAATAACCAAGCGGGACAACACTTAAATGTGGTTTTAAAGTGTATACGATCGCCTTTTAAGTGGCACCTACTTTTCACTGGTTCATCAGCAGTTTAGAACTCGTGGAAATTAAATAGGCATTTCTATGTTAGTTGATAGTGGTATGCTCTTGGTAATAATAAGATATTTGAATGAATTCTACATTCTATAATGATGACTGTGTGTACAAATTTCACACCAGCCCAGGTAAAACTCTCTAAAAAAGCGTTCAATGTCGATTTGGCGCCGTCAACATTCCATACCACTTCAATATTACTGGCCAACTGCTGTCGTTGCATTTTTACTTTTTTAACCTCACATCACACTGACGTTGCAATAAAAACACAAGCCTTGTCTTTCGTTGTCCGATAAGCCATAGTTCACCGTGAGTGTTTAGATAAGAGTACCTGTAACTTATGGCCTTACAAAACCCTATTACTATATCTGTAATTTCATTTTGTCAGAAGTCCCACAAAGTAAGTGTAGACATTACCTGAGTCATTGTTGGAATTTGGCATTATGTTATTCAAAAAGAGGTCTATTATCCTGCCGTCATAATAATTTAACCATGTTTAATATTGGCATTTTTGGCGTTCGTAGTAAAAATACGCGTGCGGTCGTGCTGTAATCAATTTGTTGTAAGAGATACCTACTGAAGTAGTGAAGTACTTACATCCAACCTTATGACGATTAACAAATCACGCCTTAAAAGTAAGAAACTGAAACAGCGGCAGTGGCTTATTTGCCACGGCAGACAAAATACCACCCAGGTTTACATGATATCTTGATAGCTAAATTTTTTTACTAGGTCATGCACTTTCTTATTAATCATGATAACATTATTTTGTATGTTATGCTGTGTGCTGCTTCGCATATAACAGAGTGAGAGAGAGAGAGAGAGAGACGAGAGGTGCATTATTCGCATACTTTTCCCCCTTGTAAAATAAATTATCTTGTTTGTGTTGTAAGGGCACAAAGTATGTATCATCCACCAGGGGCATCAGCAACGGCCAACGGCAATTTCAAGTTCATATAAAATTAATATGAGTTTTCATCAAGATAACGAGGTAAAATTGAGTGTTTTACTGCTGCGAGGGTGCTAAAAAGAAATTGACTTCTTTTTCGTTTTGTTTTCGCATAAAACTTCTGGCGCACGCTACTCTGTCTGTTTGTTTCGGCCATTGTTGTGTTGATGCAACTTTGTCATAGACAAATTAGGCTTTTATCTTTCTGCCTTCGCAATTTGGATCAACACTCCCAACAACAACAACAACAGCAGCAGCAGCAGCGACATAAACGCAAGTTAGCTTTTAGATTTTATTATTGTCATGTTCAGTGATAATCATAATGATATCAGTTTTCTGATGGCTATTACGAGTACTTGGTTTTATTATTGTTTTGACATTTCATTTTATTGGTGTTGGCTGGCTATAAAGTATCAACGTAAAGAGAGGCGGTGGGCGGTGGCGGCGCTGCTGCGGGAAATCAGTTGGATCGCTGTAATTACTATTATTATTATCTTCTCGTATGCGTACATACGGGCGAGTGTGAATATGCGTTAAAAATAAGATTGCTTCTCTCAGGGCAACTCTCGGATGCCAGTGTAAGAAGAAAGACAAAAGAGGCGTGGGTCAGCCTGCAAAAAATAAGATAAGCACGTTAGGTACTATACAGCCAAGTAGTGTCAGTGTGTTGTTTATCGTTGCCAAATATGCATCTCAAATTATGTCAGAATGATGAAATCCCCCAAAAAGCAATTTGTGCTTCGCCTTTTACAGAATTTAAATTTCTAAAGGGGGCCTCAATGTTTTAAAACCGCGCTTACAAAATATGTATGCCACACTCTCGCCCTTTTACAGTCTTGAAAATAGGAAAAATAGAGGCTGCAAAATTAAAACCCCATCCATATACATCCGTTTTGCTAAAAATTGATTTGCCAACCGTATTTGACAGCCCCACGCTTTTCTCAAAATTAGGTCGATAATGAGCTCATTGAAAGTAACAATGAATGAACGAACCAATCTCGACAGACATTTTGACAGCAAGACAACACAAACATAAACTATTTGCAGAGCCTATATACCTACTTATAGAAGATGCTTCGCTTAATGAAATTTTGTGCGTGGCATGTCTATACTTATCCATGATTTATGTGTTCCTGTTTTAAGAAATCTATCATTTCACCCAGATGAGAATATCCATACCTCACCATGTACGGTGTAAACTTGTGTTAGACTGTAAACACTTCTATTCATGTAATTACCAATACATTGTTATTATTCAACCGTCAAATGACTCTAACCTCAGATTTAGCTTAATCATCAAATTTTCGCAGTACGCAGGATGGTTAAAATGCGTATACGTGGATTATTTCGCAAAAAGACAAATTAAGGTGAAGTGGTTCCCTTGAAACTTCACACCTCAGTGGACACATCCTTGACTTTTATTTGCAATATGAAAATAATGAATATATACATACACAATGAGTATAATACTTAAAGTAATAATTAACGTCTTGCGTATATGATATTAGCGTACCATTGGCATTACGAATACAATGTACAAATATAAATCGCTGTGTTGCGCCCGTTTTTGTTCCAAATGTGCCAAAATCAAGTAACGGACATGTTTTTGCGTGTCTTCTCTTGTGTAAATCGTTCTCTGCTACAGAACGAAAATGAGGAAGCACAGTCATTGATGCGTATGAGATAAGCGATAAGAACTTTAAGGAAATATGCCTTCATTATTTCAATCTCTCCAAAATACATGGTATCTGTATGCAGTATACGTAAAATTTTTTGACTGAAAGATAATAAAGGGTAGGATAACTATAACGGGTAAACACGTGTGTGAAAAAAGAGGGTTAAAGTATTATTGACCCAAGAAAAAATAATAAGCCTTCTCACAGTCACAGGTGTCACATTCTTTTCTGCATTCTTTTCTGTTGTTGTAGGATATACGTAGGGACTCAGAACATCGCTGTTGTTGCTGTAAACATGAGTGTAGAACAAGTGCTGCAGTTGTCTTATTTGTCTTTGCATTATAAATGCAACGTTTACCTTCTTCAGGAATCCGCTTAGCAGTTCAAACAAAACATCTACCCTACATCTATATATCTAATGTACAGTTTAATTTCCCGGGAATAAAAACCGTCTTCTAATAATGATAGCCATCGGCAAAGCCAAAATCCAGAAAATGCCGTTGTGCTAAATAAGAGGATGGCCACTGCCTATAAGAAGCTCACATTTACTCCATTATTACTAATCGTAAGTGGAGAGGGAGAGCAATTATATGCACAAATGATTTATATGAGAAAACAGGAAACTGGTTGATGGGAAAATATTTCATGGTATGCAAATGTGCATGCTGTTGTTTAAACAGGAATCGACAGGAGGTGGAGCAGGAGTACATATTTACACGAGTAAAAGGAGGAGACAAGATATCGTAGTAGACCACATCTTACTACAAGAGACACATTTTACCGAGTTCAAGTAAATAGGGGGTCTTGATTAAATGTATTTCTATTTACGATCTGTGTTGACTGCTAGTTGCATCCGCATTCCGACGGAGCATCATTTAATCCTGATGTACCATTAAAATGAAGATGATCTTTTATTCAGATTGATGGAGAACTATACATCAAAGTATGATGTCAAAATTTAGAGATGACATCAGAAAAGACAATGCTGGTAGTATATGTAATGCCGTGATTTGTTATACGTCTGACGTGTACCAAGAAAACGGTATTTTTCCTGCTGTTTGAAAGAATAATCATAAAATTGAAAATAATAATAAACATATCAAATCAAACGACTTTCCGTTTTTGTTTACGACTCTGACGATGATGATTCTTGTAGGTGATTATGATTATCATCACTCTGAACTCTATTTTACCTTGTAGCGATTCTTTCCTGCTGCTGCTGTTGATGAAAGACTGTGGCGCTTTCAACATGCCCCAAAAATAACACAAAAAATTAATAAAATCATTCACCCTTTCATCTCAACCAACGGCGTTACATTTTTCTGAAAATACCATATTATAATCCATTATTTTGTTTCTACATGCCTGAAACAATGATTATACATATATTTATATACCTGATGCATATTTGAGATGATAGACTTCTGCCATTAATAATATTAGTAACCTAAAAAGCCATAAAAATATTCACCTTCGGCCTGCTCAAGAGCTCACCAACATCATCCACCAACCCTTTTTTATTGCTCTTTCCTTCCACCATCATCGTCATCACCTTTTCCCATTTTGTCGGGTGACGGACAATGAAAGACGAAAGTGGTGGTTCGTATAGTTTGTTGGCATTGTGCTTAAAATTTATTTGTGTACTCTGCTCTGGTGTACACTGTGGATATATAATTCACTTAATGTTCTGACAATGAAAATAGTACCATTTTTTGGGGGATGTGAATGGGCAAACAAGAAAAGAAGATAAATGAGCACTACCTGTGTGTGAATAACATTTTTGTGTATATACACGTTAGTTGGGATAATAATAATAATAAAATATGGATTTTCAAAATGAGACGAAAAGTATTGTATTTCTGGCAAGGCATGTCATCATCTTTATTATTATATGACGAGGTGTTAGATTATGAGGCAATAAAAAAGAAGCGAAAGCAAAGAAAAGAAAGGTGAGTTTTTAAAGAAGGAAAACGTCTCTTTGATTTTTTCTCTCTTTCCTTTTGGTTTGGTATGTACCTAAGTGATTTTGAAATTCTGAAAGCTCATGTACTCGGGTAAAGTAGGTGCTTTATTTGCTGTCTGTTGTGAGTGAAAAATTCCACTCATGTCGGTCAGTTATTACCTAAATATTTGTGCATTTTTCTACAGTTTTATAGTACTACATACACAGAAAATTTGTTTTACTTTTCCCGTGAACAACACAAAACAGACAGGTATAGGTACATCTTCTGTTAGAATTACATCACGCCTCCCTCATTTTATAAACCATCATCACGAATGGTCAGCACATAGCGTATTTAAAACAGATAATAGAATTTGATGGATATACGTCTGTGGCAAAAGGCATTTTATTCTCGACAGGTTTGAGTTTTTGCAAATAATGGCCTGCAAATGGAATCATAAAACACGCAAATTATGCATAGTAATTTCCTTTTCTTTCTCTCAGCCTCTGCTAAAATATTTTATAAGCCTGCCGTTACAACAAGCAATGACTATTAAAACTTGTAGATATATAGTGGTACGGTAGTATAATATAGTGTGTTATTTATAAATACATCACGGCTTCTCCGACTGATCCCGGTTGGTAGCCTTGCGAGTTTTTGTAATAAAATTCGTATTCCACTGGCATTTCAACGTATCGTATAGTATTTACATTCGAATCTATGTGGGTTTAGAGGGGTGATAGTAGTGACATCATCATCGAACCCAGTAGTGCCACCAGCCACTAGCAAACAAGTAACTTTTCACAAGACAACTACCTGAAATGGTGATTAGGTATTTACTGCAAATTAAACATCGTGATATGCTTTTAATCGACTATAAAGCTGTATAAATCATGCAAGTTGTAAAAGTTTCATTTCATGCAGGTAAAGAGACGACGAAGATGGGAGCAAATGGGGGTAAATAATAAAAAGTGTATAAAGTGGTTCATCATTTAGATGTGGTATTTCACTCACTGCTGCTATGCATAAAAAGAGTGTTTTTAGATGCACACACAAGATAAAAACGATTTTTAAACATTTTGGCAAATGTATACCCTTTACAGGGCATAAATATGTGAGTTTTCTCGTTATTTTCTGCACACATGATTTTCTAAAGGTAGTACAATTTTGGCAAAACTAGTATTAAATCAACGAGCTTTTTTATTGATGTGTGGGATATTTCCTTACCTTACATTAAATTAACATTACCAATACTTCAAGCACATGCCATTTCGCACCAAATAAGGAGTATCTATAATATGGAAATGATCATATGTTGTTGTAACATTCGCCAATGTTTGGTGTGTAATTTCAAGCCATGTACGTGTGCATATCTGAGCTGTATACGCAAGTGTATTCTTTGAGAACTAGCAGCTTGTTTTGTTGCAGTAGCAGGAGAAATTTTATTTTAAAATATGAGATAAAACTGAAGTGGATTTTTATGGGGGTTTCCTTTTGTTTGTTGATGGATGGAGAGAGGGTAGCAGGAAAACAAATTAAACAAAGTGTACATAACATGTCTGCTGTTAACATAGGTAGTATAAAATTCTAGTCTGTCTTTCTGAAGAAAAAGATCCCTCGTAACTGTTGGCTAGAGAAAATGTTCGCATGTTTGGATATGCCTTAATATTAAGTGAGTATATATACATAAGTATAATATATAAGAAGAGCCAAGAGGAATATGATCCGTTTCTATTCACCCTACTCAATTCTAAAAATTGCTGACTGTGGCAAAAATACAACTTTTCTTGGTGAAAAATAATAATAATGACGATGAGAAGATATTTTCTCCATTGTCTGTTTGTTAGGACCTGCAATATGAAACAATGGGGGTAAATTCTCAAATACTTTAAAAATACTTTGAATATAAATATTTAACTCGTCATCTTCGCACTATATTATGCAAAAAATAAAAATGTGTTATTGTTATTTAATACACTATTTGGTCCTTTTTATTTTCCTCTGCAAAACTATGAGGCAATCCCTTTCTGATGTGAGAAAACACTCACCACCCCTTCTAGAAAAGTACATTACAGGCTTTGTGTTCGGCATTATAATAACTGTTGTTTTATCTCAGGTTTTTGAAAATACGCATACTCACTTTTTACAGTTTCAACATTTCATTCTGCTTTCTGCTATTTCACTGCAGTGAAGATTATGATGATGACGATGAAAACTCAACCCGCCTAATTGCTTTTCCCTCTATTATTGCTAGGAATTCGTGGATAATTTGAGTAGACGGCGAGGCACAGAGCAAAAACCGTCTGTCTGACAAAGAGAAGATGGGAGCTTATGAGTGTGCATTTGAAAAAATTGCTTTAACGGTTAAATTTTCGAAACATACACTATATGAAATTATTATGCATGCACGTTGACCACTTTTTTGGAGATGGAGTGGAGATGCTAACGCTCTTAACACAATAAAATTGTTAGTTTTCGACCACTGGGCACTGTTCACCACAATCTTATCACACAGTTTACATTTTAGGGGTTCGTCTAACGTTATTCTTTGAAGTAATGGAAGTAATATAGGGTAATAATGAGTATAAAGTGCGGCATGGCATCTCAGAAACGATTGACTTTTGTTTAATCACAGAATAAGAAGTCATACAAAAACGGCGACGGCGATTTTTTAAAGAAGTAACCTGCTCTGTGAAAGCTGTTACAGACAGAAAAGTGACAACAGCCATTCTGTTAAATATTACGTTTTACGCAATTTATGACGGAAACAGTAAATGATCACGTAGCACAATTCACAAAATTCAATTCCACGAATGACGAAATAACTACATTGATCCATCCAAACATCATTGTAATTGGGACTGGCGACTGGATTTGAAACACATTATACAGTGGTGTTGGTATTTACAAAAGCACAATGCTGAATATTATTGCGGTCAACTCTTCTCCAAATCATTTATCATCTCATCACGTATTTTCCATCTTGCATATAATATATATTGAATTTTGACAGCTAAAGAATTTTACGTTAATACCAGCAAAGTGTTGTGTTGTGCAAGAGTAGTGACATGCAGGCTTGCTGCAAGTTTTCATTAAAAACAGCACCTTCACGACATCGAATTAAGACTTAATTTGAAAATGACAAACCCGAGATTCAAAACTGTTTCTGACAGTTGGCACATTTCTAAAAGTTGAAATGTCAGTTGTACAAAAGCACACTTTCTCAGAAGCTTAAAACTGTGCGTGTTCATCCACAGCTTATTCTTTTCATGAAGAGAATACGAAATTTTTGAATTTACCGCCGATGGTGCTGCTGCTGTTAAAATTCCTTTGCGTTGCATTCTTTTGCGGTTGTGTCAGTTTATCTGTGTGTGGCACGATGGCAAATAGGGTGTACGGTAAGAGAGAAAAGGAACGAGCAAGAGGCTTAAAGTTCATTTTTTGTAGAAAATATTTATGAGAACGTGACTTTTTGCAAATCAAAATTTTTAGGCGGCTTATTGAAACCTTTTTTGTTAGTTGCATCTGTCTGTACTCCTTACAAATAAATACGAAAGTTTATGAAGTTGTTTTGCCTTATTGACACTTTTTGGCCTTTTGAAAAATTGATAAGAAACTAAAATCTTTCGGATGACTTTTTTTCCTTCATACACCTCGCCTTTAAAGGTGCCATTTACTGGTTTCCGCTTTGTAAACTATGAAGAGTACAGTTGTTGGAAGTAGGAAAAACATTTTTTAAATGAAATGCTGTCCCGCTACCGACTGTTTTTGACGAGTTCATTATTTCACAAAATAGCCCACGCAAGTTAGGTACAACATCAGAAGGCGTCCTTTTCGGTTGACAAATTATGTATAAAACGCCCTATTAAACTGCTCATGTTTCTCCATGATAATCTCCAATTATCTTGTTTGACTGTAGGACTTGATTATAGAGAAGGTGAAGCTGTGAGACACGCAGTAGCTGTTTCTTTCGACAAAATGTGGGAAGCTTCTTTTTGTAAAAAAAAATAGCAAATTAGCAAACTGTCAGATTCGAGGGAAACAATGTAATGCGCTGTTACAATCCTAAAAAGTCATGATTTTGAATTTAGCAATGAGGGGCTTACGTAATCGCGTTGTTGTAGTACATATTGTATCGTAGATTTTATTGTTGGTTGTAGTTGTAGTGGTACCAGTACGATTCAATGATAGCTTAATTGGTATCACGAGTTTTCATGACTAAAGCGTTTTGCAGGCGAGCTTTTTTGCCCAAAGTTCAGAAAAATCCTTTTATTTATTCACGATTACAACCAACTGCATCATATGAGGGTAGTAATAATAATAACGATCAATGTTATTGTTGTATAATGAAGTTTACTAGCTACTGCTCATGCAGACCATGCTACGTACCCGCCACCGACGTCTGTGGCTATATTGTCAAATCACGGTCGTTAGTATCAAAGGTGCCGTGCTTGAAAGAATTAGCGGTTTATTAAAGTACTATGCCAGTCAATTTTTGAAGGAACTTGAATTAGCGTTAATGATAAAAATTGTGACTCTTATGTATTTTTCAGGTTGAAAAGCTATGTCGTACAATGGAGGCTTGGAAGACCCCCAAAGTTGGCCCTTCTCCGTTCGCTACACGGCTTCGCCCTACAGAAAATCCAAGTTTCCATTGGATTCTTCCACCAAATCCGGTTCTGCATCAAGGGATCCCAACGTTCCTTTTCCATCCACCGGTGGAGACGTCACCTCTAATCTACTGTCCCCTCCACATTACCCACCGCAGTATCAACCCTCCAGCCAATCCAATTGGTTACCCAGTTCGGAGAGTAGCCAGATTGACACGACAGTAACCAGCGGAGCATATCGGAGCGGGACTAGTTCAGGAGGTTTACCACCGTCCCTTGTAGTACAAAACATTACCCCATCATCTTTAATTAATAGCCCAGGAGGAATAATTAATCGTACTAGTGGTAGCAATAATGGGCCCTCTGCGGTGGCAACGAGCACGACCACCTCCTTGTTTCCGTTACATCAAGTAGTGCCTCATCATCAAGCTAATCAACCCTTGTTTGCTCAAGCTCTAGTTAATTACCACAATACACAAATTAGTAGTAATGCTGGTGGTGGAGGCAGCAATTTCCGACATCATCTTCACAGCAGCAACAACAGCAACAATAGTCAACATCATCATCAGAGACAATTACAGTTTCAAAAGGGCGCATCTAGCTCAGCAGCAGCGTCAGGGGGCCCCGTTCTTGTAGGTGGCGGCGGCGGTGGTGGTATTGCTGGTGGAAGGTTATTAGGTAACAATAGTTCCTCGTTAGAAATTTCGCCTCATTTGCAACAACTGCACCATCAGTACCAGAACCAGGAGCGACAAAGATTGCTGCAACAGAGACTGCTACTAAATAATGCAAATAATACCCCTGGGACGCATCTTCATCCCTTTTTGATTCCTAGCAATGGGGGCCCAAGTGGTGGTAGTGGTAGTGTGAAAAGTGGCTCAGCGATTTTACCCGATCATCACCATTACGGATTGCCAATCTCGAGCAATAACCTCAGTAATAATGGTTTACAGCACACCCAAACACCTCATTCTGGGGGACTTTTGGGAGTACAGCTTTTATCACGGGCCAATCATTCCACAGGGGGACATCAACATTTAAGACAAGGGAACGCAGTTTGGCATCTGCTTACCGAAAACAAGGATTTGGACCAGGTACTTTAATATTTATTTGTGATAATTTCTAATCTAATCCATATGTTAAATGTTAGGTGCATTACATTTGTTTTGAAATCTGTTGAAATATTCCTTTCGTCGCTACTTTAATTTTGAATTTTCGAATGTCGTTCAGTATCTACTGACTTTTACAAGCGACCATAAAACTACTAATTTATTACAACATTATTTCATGCCACTTTTGAAAATGTATTTTTGTTATGTGGCAAAATATGGTCGGTTCTTGTAACACAGCGTTGTAGAGAATTCGTACTATCGCAAGAAATAATTCAATTTTGTTCTTCGGTGCTCATTTGTCACAGATAATACCGACTTGACTGTTAGTTACAGCATAAACCTGTATGTAAACTCATTATGGAATTAAGACACTGACACAGGTGCCCACTTTATGCATGCAATGCATGGACATACATAATTATCTAATCTGATTATGTACAAGTTTCGATAAGAACCTGAAATAGTGTCTACTTATCTATATATGTATTTGTCGGCATTTTACGGTCAGTAGATGTAATCTGGTCCAGAAAGTGAGCGAGAAGATTAAACCCTATTAGTAAAATAGGATTACATAGTTAGATTTATGCCACGCAAGTTATTGCCCTTCTTTCATTGTGGACTAAATACAAAGGAGAACGCTGAAAAAGCATGAAACTGTGCTCTTCGTTTTTTCCATCTCTCTGACGTATAATGAAGTCATCCTTCCAAATTCAAAAGACAATGTCTTCTGCGTTTATGAGAGAAAAATGGAGTACCCGTTGACTACAAATCAAAGAGGGTTGGGTCGCTCACCCTTTTTCTTATGTCTTTTTTCATCCCACGTAAATGATGTTATCAATTCGTTTTTGTTGGAAATCGTGCACAATACTCTACTGATAATGATCGGAGCACTTACTCCTTTGATAAAACGACCAACTTTCTTATCGCCATAACGATAACCCAACGTTAACGTAGCTAAGCTAGAAATACATTTAGGTTGTTTCAACGAAATTTAGAAACTCTCGTTTCCATGCATACTACGACCAGAATAAAGCCATTTATTGAACTTTCATACACTTCGGAGAATTAAATTTTTTAAACGAATAAATCATGCAGGTGGAGTGGAGTTGAAGTCGTTGTCATTTAGGTAGTGAATAGTGAATGTATATATGCCAGACAAAAAATATTGAAGTTATTGAGTAACTGCCTGAATACCATTTTATTGTCTTCTCTCCCCTCTCTTTCTCCGACTGCTTGTTTGAACTTAATTGCTCACGTGCTTACTTGTTATTTGCATTTCGTTTTTTTACATTTCAGTTATATGCGTTGTCGTACTGTTTGACTGTACTAAACTCATTCCATGTATAGCAGCTAGTAGCGATCTTGCCTGTCTCGACTCCTCTCCAAATAAATGACTAATGCAAAGTCGAACGTCTATAAAATAGACCTCTGCTCACACTTGGCTTACCACATCTTCACATGCTGGTGGTTTTTGTGATTCACAGTTTATCAGTCGTTCGTTACACCGAATAATATGTATCATAAATTTGATTACTTATACCACCATCTTCATTTTGATGCAGACACGTAGCTACGTTGTTTGTACATAAGTACTTAACGAACAATGGAAATTCCAATTTTATTGGTATGCAGTAAAATTCTTAATATTGGTGGATACTCTTATCCGTTAAAGTGAAACGTTATGGATTCTTACGAATTAAATTCTGCTTGGCTTGTTCATCGAGTTTTTCTGCAGCGTTATAAAGCACACCACCATACCATACTCCAGAATTTTAGTTGCCTTAAACCACCATGTACGAATATAAACACTTATTACATTTTCCGCCTGGAACTTGAATAGTCGGAAGAATACGCTGACTGGCAAGTGGCAAAATACAACACGAGACAAAGATGTACTCGTAAACCATTTTTTGTACACCTTTCACTCAACCTTGTAGGTAGACAAATTGCTGTAAGCACACTAACGATCCTCTTCAGTGTCTTTCTATTAACGTTTCTGGCAAGTTTTGCTGGTGTTCCTGGGTTGTTCATCGGAATGTGACTTATGGCTCTCTGGTAGAAGTAAACGTACGCATATAAACCTTAGGGCCACAATCACGCATGATAATCTCTTTTTTTCTCTCTGTCTGCACGAAACGCTGTACTATAGTCGGAGAATGAGACAGGACCACGAAGAAGAAATAATTTAGCATATTTCTCCTATAATATAATGCACATCATCTCATCCATTTATGCTGAGAGTGTGTGTGATGAGTATAAGAACACACAAGACGAGAAGAGCGTATATAATATGTTTATTACGTACGAACAACAACTTTTCGTTTAATGACTTTTTTACTTGTCATACTTGTGTAGTTTGACGTTCATGTGTAGTTATATACAACACATACAATAATACAAAAATATTTTTTACCATGTAAGCTATGAACATACTATTTTTCTCTGAGCTTTCAAACCAACAAAGTAACATGTAAACAGGTAAAAGTCTACC
>JAHZNE010006976.1:0-37087 GCA_027744055.1 Callyntrura sp. NNG-2020
GGGGCTATACATAGCTATATACAAGGAGGTGGGAGGGACCAACCATTATGTTTCTATTACCCTTAAGGATGAATAATTTATTGGCTTGATTCTGCTTCCGGAGAAAAACGAAACTAGGGCACAAGTTCATTCATGCTGAAGCTAAAGTACATTGAAGAACATATCGTTTTACAATATACAAAATATTTACACTTTTTGCAATTTAGAATTTGTTTAGAATCTGCAAATGAAAAATATTCTAAGAAACTAATTAATTTAGGTTCAACTTGTCGTCAGTTTCTACATATTTTCTATACATCAGTAGGGGAGCAAAAGAAACAAGTAGTGATGTTGGGTATGATCGTTTTCTAGTTCCAGTACGACAGTAAATTGATTCCAGCATAGTACACAATTTGCTTCGTATTAAAATTGCTTCTGAACTTTTCCTTTATAAAAGTAATAAAACACCATTTGAGCTGAGTTTTTCATTTCAGTTTAGCGATTTCTTCCTTTCGCTTTTGAAGTAGGCACTACAATATCAAATGGATTACAGCGTCCTGGACAGGCTGGACATGTAGTAAAATTGACCATTTTCTATGAATCCTTGATTCATTAGTGAGAGAGCCAATTTATACGATTCCTAAAATGTTAATGGACCGCATGTAATGGTTCTTCACTCAATGATTTTTTTTACGAAAAATGGCTTTTTATTATCTACACCATGAATTGAAAGGGTTCAGCATTGAGTAAAATATAAATTGAACATGTTTTATTAGTAGCTATCAAAAATATTCATTTTGACGATTGATGTGTTCTTCCTCTCGAATTGTATAGTGGATCACCGAAGTAGTTTTGCAGAACGTGGTCAAATCGAGTAACCTAGATACCTGTCTTTGTCAGTAGTTCAAGTTTATGTACGCTACTTAATGTTGTGAGAAACGTTTTAAAACGTGTTTTAAAATAGGAAGACAGCCATTAAAGGTTAAATAGCCGCATGCTTACCGAATAAGTCAAATACGGTTAGGTGTATTGGAAATGAAATGGTGGTTGCGGCAATGAACTTGTATTTATAAACCTAACTTATATGACTGTTACTCCGCTGCAGCTGGAGTCATTATGCATCACTGAAGGGTATGTTGAGGGTCATCTTTTTTGCTCTGGCTTGATCATTGTAACGCGTACCTCGTAAAATAGTAAGCAATATCCCAATTTACCCGCATCGTTTGACCCTGGTACATGTCACCATAGGCAATATTCTGTAGCTTCCATTTCAGATGTACGAAATTTCTAAGCAATGCAATGGCTAGTAATACCAGAATCAACTTGAAATTAATATGCTTAAAATTTTCGGCGAAAGCATTATATGCTAGGTACTCTTAACAATTCAACGAAACGTGAGTTAACCATTTACGATTTTTACCACATGACCTTTCCTTACGGATAGATAGTACGAATTGTTGCACGATTTTAATTTTTTAAACGGAAATATAATATAGTATGTATTGAAATAAAAGGCGTATTTAAATATAGCGATGCATGGTTTTACGTGAAAGACTAGTAAGTCCATTCCTTTGTTTATCGTCATAGAGTCATGGAGTCAAGTGAAAGGAACCTGTCCACAGTCACGCACAACTGCAAACATTACCTGTTCGTTGACTCGTTGACGTAGTAAATCATAATTACTCTAAACAAAGCAGCTCGGACATTAATGAAATTGTGCCAAATCTCTTACGGCAAGGAGTAACCTTTTGCCATTCTAGACAGTATTGCCACTTTCACGGTAAAGTAGTGATGCTAATAAGGACACCTTGTGTAAATTCTTACCCTGGGTTGCATACGTACCCTGACAGAGTAAGACTATAATCTTAGGTATAAATATGACTGAATAAGCCATACTGCTCCTTAAGCTTATGACTGTATACGTATCCAGTTTGAATCCTATGATCCGGCGTGGGAGTATGCTGGTTAATGCAATACTAAATTTTCACTGCAACTACCCGAGGCTTTCTACCGTCTTATTAACGTGATCAATGTTGGTGTCAGTAATGTATCAGTAGTCAGATTATAGAAACGGAGCGCGAATGTCATATGCAGAAGCGAGTAAGAATTATGTGTATCCCTGTATTACTTAAAAAGCCATATTGTCTATATTTAAAGTAAAACAATTCCTGCAATTTACAATTTTTATAAATTTAATATTTAGCGAGTAGATATTAAATGCAAACATTTTACGATTGCACGATTGCTTCAAGGACAAATAGGTGAATATTTTCCAGACGAACAGACAACCTGCACTATGCATAAGGCACAACAAAAACTTACTCACGTTTTAATATCAACGTATACACTGGTGCACGCACAGGCACATGCACTCACGCCAGAGGGATAAAAAAAAGACATGGAGCGTTATATAAAATATAATGCTGTCTAGTGCGGAAAACAAGAAAAATTTGCAGTGCACTAAAGCAGGAATCCAGCTTTCTCGAATATTTATTACATATGTAATAGTCAACAAGCAATACCGGTTGTATAATAATGGGCAGGCATACAAAAATTACGATGGTATGACCTGAAATGTAAAGGTTTTTTTACTGACCCACTGTGTGTTGTTGTGTACGCGATACGAAATATTTTCCGCACTTCCAATTCTCAAGGTTTTCGTTTCGTTTGGGGATCATCACCATCTTGCTCCAGAGTGCCGTCAGCAGAATCATGTTATTCAAGCAGTCATACATAACTTTTCATTTCTCCAGTTTAAAAGGGGGAAAATAAGCAAATTTTGGTCTAAAGCAGTCCTATCTTACTCTTTCTCTTTACTTGTTTTTCATCACAACAAATAACAGCTAGCTAGAAATGGCAGGATCGTGACTATATTGTATAATGAATGAGTGTGTACGCGGCGGAGTGCAGATGTAGCCATTACGAAGATCGAATTCACTGAGTTTCTTTACAAAATATTTTCCTGTTGTTTTACCACTCGCCCTCCCTGGAAAATGTATTATGCAGCGTTAAAACAAAGAAATGCTTTTCTGCATCTTTAAGGTACTCACTAAAAGAGAGATGCTTCTCGGAGTTGAGATAATATTATCCTCCGTTTTTGTAGATTGTTGGGTTAAATAATAATTATTAAGTTGAATTTTCTCTTCGTCTCAACACACATGCACGAAGATACTTTTGTTTCCGAATGGCAACACACAAAGCTATCGTTGTCTGCATTGTTAATGAAACCAGGAGGACGAAGGTAATAGCATGTCAGATAAAATTATTATGTAGTAGATTATTTATGTCTTTTGCGTGGGGTCCCCGGTCCGTGAACAATACTCTTCTTTTCATTTTTAAGTGCGCAATACAAAAGTATGTTAATGGCACCATTTTAGCGTGCCGTCGTGGTCCACTGCTGAAAATAGAGACATAACTGCGTTGGTGTCCTAGCTGTACACCAATTATTTTCATAGCACTAATGATAATGGTCGTGTGGTAATGACTTTAATGCATGTTAACGTTTAATCCGAAGTGGTCAGGAAGATTCACCACGTACCAGAACTTGTGGACAATTTCCCTGTGTTTTCCTTCTTAGTCGTCGTTAGTCGTTGGATTAAACGTGCGGCACGGATAAATTGGGACCATGCGAAAAGTAAACATTGCAGGATGCAATTATTGTAACCGTTTCAAATAGAAACAAAGTACCGTTTTCCGATTTTGTAAGACTCCCTCTTCACCGAACGTGCAGCTGTCTAGCTAGCTACAACGGAACCGGGTACTTTCACTTCTTAAATCAGTTCCCCCACTCGATATTTCCTATGGCTGCTGGACCAACTACTAGTCTGTGGAAAAAGTTTCAGGAAGTTGGTCCAAGCGTTAGTAATTAGTCGATGCGTACAGACTACATCCCATTATGAAAGCTGTTGTCGTAATCCTTGTCTGTGGTGGATGTGTGTTCTTCCGAGGGGCAGAAGTCTAGGATGCGCAAATGTATTCAGTAACTTTCACTCTTTCATCGAATATTTCTTTGGCATAGCAGGAAACCCTGTTGCTGCTCCTCTTATTTTTCTGACGTCTCGTCATAACGATTACCTTTACATTGGCCCAGCGCTTCTGGTCTGACGTAGTAATGCAGTCTTTGTGGTCTTACTAGAATTTAGGTTAATGACAATAATATACAATAGTTCAACCTGTGTGGGTGTAAGCAAGCGGGGGGATAGTTGATATGTGAGTCGTGCTCTGTAATAAGAAATATATGCTTCCAAAGCAGGGAATAGAGAAAGTTTCTGTCTGAAACCTTACACGTTCACTATGAGATCTAGATTGTAATTATGGACGTTGAGACTAACTGTCAGTATAGATGTTTTTGATGTTCGTAGTAGAAGTAGTTAACAGAAAGAAAAAGAGAGCTGCACGTGGTTAGTAGGAAATATCAAAGTTTAGCTGTAACAACCAACTGCTACGCTGACGCATGTCGAGTTTTCAACATTTAACTCTTATCGTTCTCTCTCATTCTTGTGTGTCGAGTGATTCCTGGCAGAGGAAAGCAATTTTTAAACACATTTAAACAATTGAGTCGTCAATGACTGTGTACACAATTTCAACGAAATTGTAACAACGTATTTCCCCTTCTTTAGAGATTGGATGAGAGAGAAAGATAAAAATTCCATCTGTATCAAATGTCTACACCACCATACAGAAGGTACTAAAATGAGCGTACGGAGCATAAGCTGCGTTCACTTGAACATTTACAAAGTGTAAACATGCTTTGTAGTAGGAGCAACGGAGAATCTAGGAATTTTTAGGGATGGATGATGTGTACATTTGTGTTTTTATGTTGGTCCGTGAAAATCGTCATCTGCTAGCAGAAACTTTCTTACTCAAGTTCAAATAAATACAGCTAAAAAAATATTACTGTATAACACGAAGGTACTTTTAATTATATTGAATCTCTATGCTTGTACCGTGGAAGTCTACTTTGATCCTTTTCACCGGGATGCGGATTATCTTCAAGCTTAACGTACAATTAGTCGAGAAATGAAACCTACACTCCTCCCACGACAAAGCAAAAGTTAATTAGTCAGATGGGGCGGGGCGAGAAATATAGAAAAATGCTATTCCCCTAAAATTGTACACCCCAAATTTCTGGGGTTTGGTGTCTAGTAAAGCAGGAAGTGGCGATGACAGGTGGTTCGCTTTATATAAAAATGTATGTGTTCGTAGATTGAATCATAAAGTGTAGCAGAGCTCATGACAACATCCAGACATTCTTTTTTTTTGTCTAAAGCTGCTTCTACGCCGTAAGCACATTGCCGAAACTTTGAAGGTCTGCGTCTGCATTGCCGTGAAAGTGTTTGAGTAGGTAAAATGCTACAAAGCAAAAGCAAGGAACAAAGGGGAAACGCACTCCGTATTCCTTACCATTTCACCTCTAACAAGGTAAGAATTATGAGCATAGAATATTTCCAGTCGTGTTATTAGAGCACAAAATCACTTTTTTGTTCTGCTGGCACATGCAGTTAACGATTTACGATGATTAGAAGAAACGTCTACAGATGAATAGGAAGAGAGAAGAAAAAAATGAAGAGAATTTAACCTTCAAACGAAAGCTCATTAAAAATATATAGCTGTGGGGTGCACGCTTCCAGAAAACTACAGAGTAGCGCTTACTACAAAGCTGAAGGAAATACAGTTTTCGAAATTAGGAAATCAGTAAATGCGGGTATGGTATAACAAAAATGATTGTACAATACGGGTAAATAGCATACATGTCTTGGGGAGCAACTGCTGATATACCTGTCTTCCCTGCAGCATTTTTAAAGCAAAATAGGCAATACATGTGGGCAGAATGTATACTCGTTTTTCTACCTGGCTTTTCGCGATCACCCGTGGCATTTATCTTGGAGTAAGCCTCTTAAGGGAAAAAGTGACTTAGAAACATTCTGTTTCGGAAAATACCTGTTTCCTTGGAAAAAATAAGAGATTCGTTATTCCTTATACTTTTATTTGAACAGGGATATATAAAAACAT
The DNA here is from genome assembly GCA_027744055.1 of Callyntrura sp. NNG-2020. Lineage (NCBI taxonomy): Eukaryota > Metazoa > Arthropoda > Collembola > Entomobryomorpha > Paronellidae > Callyntrura > Callyntrura sp. NNG-2020. The sequence continues at coordinate 5,992 of JAHZNE010006976.1, forward strand.
CTAGAATATTCCGACAACTGACAACTCAAAGTCCTTACTTTACAATAAACTGTGCCTAATGCGGGTCGACAATCGTTGTAGAAAATTATACCAGACTGTTATTACGTCGTACCACTGTTGGGGATGTACAAGTACATAATACGTCAATCTTGAGTACTTAGTATACATGCTATTCATGGAGGTTCAATATGAAATTGCCGAAACTCATTAAAATCCAAGAAAGAATGATATGTTCCTGCGTAAAAAGACGCAGACGCAGACGTTCCCCCTGACGCTGATGAATGTAAGAAGATGATGCTTTGCTTTTTGCTTGTTTCTGGGAAGTCAACCTTTTTTGGTGTATACCCAAGCGTACATTTAATCAAATGTAATCTTGGATTCTCCCACAATTTCCGGGTAAGACTTTGATGAAAAATTGGAGGGTGAAGGACAACGGATTCTCAAAGGAAGTCACGAAGGATTATGTGCTGTAGTGTCCTTTGATTTTTCCTATTTGTTATTGGTAAATAAATGTTGGGAGGATCTACTTGTGGTGATGGTGACATCGTGTAAGCTTTTGGCAGTTCAATGGTAACGGTAAGTAGGGTTACTTTTTCCATTCACAGAGCAGCTGCCTTAGAACAAAAACAAATCTCCGACTTTCACCAAGGTTGTCTTAAAGAATCTCATAAAAACTCATATTGCGTTCCAATGTCAACAAGCAGGAAGGTTCCTAGTTCCTAGTTAAAGGATTCGCCCAAGCATTAGCGTATGATTTGGACAATTGATGCAGGTATGTAGCAGGAAGTTACTACACATTTTCCTTCAGCGATCGATGTATTCCATTTCTATAATTAATGAATATATCATGTATGTACATGTATTTTGGTAATAAAACAACAAAAGTAGGTATATGTACACACGTGTAATCTTACCTGGTAAGAGCTCACCAGCCGATGTGCTTATCAAAGGATGAGACATAAAATAATTTGTCCTTGTGTGGTACCTTGCAAGTAGGTAGGAGGAAGGATGTAGTTATAATCATCATAATTATATGTTGAAAGGACGGAGAAGCTCTCATGAAAATTGGCAATCATCTTTCTACATGATAGGAAAATGAATTGAATCCCGAATTCACACAGGTTTCTCATTATAACAATGGCAATGAAATAAATAAATCCGGATTGACATCTCTTTATTGTATCTAGTCAGGTACTACAAGTACGCGAGTGAAAGTAGCGGAAAATGGTGTTGCTTTATGTGGATTTCATTGCTTTGTTTGAAAAATTTGTAGAGGAGCGTGTGTTAACGAATCAAATTTCTACATTCACATTGCCATATTGCGTCGTACAACTTACAATGGGACAAAGGGAGCCGGAATATTACGACGCATTTGAGGAAATAAGATCACAGAAAATTAAATAGTATTCCCGCCGTACTACTTAATGGGAAAATGGGACCGGTTTAATTTTATTAAATCTCTTGGGTGCTTGTACATGTACTGAGCTTTCCTTTGAATGTCGCATTTTCTGAGAAATGAAGCCTTGAAATGATAATTTTAAAAAATTGCTGTAAGGGAAGACTTACATGTTTTTTGCAAAAAAAAGTAATAAGTCTTAAAACAAATTTTATTTATCGCACAATGCAACGTAGAGCTGTTGAGTTCTAATCAAAATGTTGTCGTATTTTATCCCAGCTTCTGTACACGCACCACTATTTTCTACTGCGGGTACTTTCCTGTTTTGCTATTTTCACACTGTACACACGCTCATGAAAGAGTGTGTGGGCTTTTTTTTATTTATTTGAATACTAAGGAGAAAATATTGTCATAGGAGATTTAATTAATGGCCGCATGTCAAAAACGGGATCTAACTACAACCTAAAGTGTGTGAAAGTCGTTAACATGATTCCACTTGGCCGCACTAACAAATTCGTCGCTGTTTCCCTCTCTAGGTATAATTATACTTAGGTAGTTGGGGAAAGTGAAACTTGGAGCAATGAGTAGTATCGTTTGTATGTACACGTCTGCTTTCCCGGTTAATAACGCGTTGTGAGTAACCTTAGAATTTTGTCCTTCAGCTCAAGATCGCGTTTGAGCTAAAATCTGACAATGACATTGAACTGATATTTATGCCAGACAACATGTGTACACGGATTGGGGTGCCCTCATGCAGGTTTTGTGCAATTCACGGTGAAACTTTTGCAGAATAATTAACTCGGGTTCATGCTTTTACTCCGTTCCGATAGTGCATTTTACTTTCCCCATAACTCTGACGAACTGAAGCACAAACTTGTTTACCACGATTTTGCCACGTCTTCGGCAGTATTTCTGCCCAGTTGACCAAAGCAAGAAATTGTAGTGTGTATTATATAGTTATATGGGTTCTATTTCATCTACATTCTTCGTATACACGTAGAAGATGCATACCTGCGATACATAAAGATGTTGGTTTCGCCACTCCGGTATATTTGTTTAGAAGAGAAATATTGGTGTTTGTACCGCATTCCCCACTGCTTCCGAGACAGCAGCATTGCAGATAGTGCATGTTATTACAGTTATGGGTGTCATGTGCTTTATGGCTTTCAGACAGAGTTCACGAGAAAAATACCAGGTACCCTTGTGAGTTAAATGGAGAATTTATCTTGTCGGTCATAGTTATGTGTGGTTGCTTGTTTACGTTGTCATCGTATGCAACCAAACGTGCATATGCCTATTTACAGGCAGACCAGTTTTTATGAGTTTGTAACACGAGATTCAAACTGCCAGTCAGAACAGTTTATCGTTGTATGAGCACAACCGTGAAAGAGTCGACGTGCTACTTTTACTCTTACCTCTACCGACAATGAGAGTCACAGTACTGGTAGCGCCGTGCAATGAAGTCTCTTCACTGGTTTTCTTCTAGGCAAACAAGCAAATCTTCAAAGTACCCCCATTATACATCACATGTTGTACATCGGACTGACAGTGAGTGGAGATAGAATAGATAAAAATCGGAAGAAAGATATTTCCAGTCACGATCTTCTCGAACAAAGAACAAAGAACATCTAGATTGGTACAACAACAAAAAGGGTGAATTATTGAGTTAGTAATGCTTCAGGGTTTTTGCATTGTGCTGTACTTACACCCTCCGTTGTTGCCAACAAAAACATTTCCCAATTCAATATAATCATTATATAATTTTGAATTACTGTTAGGTAGTATTATCCATGATCGTGACATTTGTAACAAAAAAACGGACAGGAGTCGGTGTATGTCAACGCCAGGTTTCTTCGTTCCAATATGTTCTGTTTACATTACACTAATGCAGTTGGAAAACTTATGATGATGTTCATATAAGAGTAATGTGCTAACTCACAAGGTATACTGTTCAGGTGATAGGACAATATTGGTAGACAAAATATCAGTTTTTATGCAACTCGAAGGTGGAATTCAAATTTCACAAAATTTTATTATGGCCTGATTTATTTCAAATAGAATTTTGTTGCCAGATTTAGATTAAAAGTAAGTATTTATATATTACAAAGCCTAAGTTATAATAAAAAAATATTTCCTTGTTTCAATTTCCCCAAGTACTAAAGTAAACGTTTTAAGTAAAAAATAGAACCAAGTAGCTCAAAAAACAAGACGGCCAAATTTAAAAATTCCAAATGTCCGTCTCACGGCAAACCGCCATCAAATTTGAAGTTAGCGGTTAAAATTCAACCAGAATTAAATTTTTTTTACCTCAATCAGAAACCTCAATAATACAACTTGTAAGTTAAAATTAACTGATTTTATTTCGTTATTAACTTTCACACATTTTCTAATTCACATTTTCAACCTAACGGCAAAAATAAACCTACATAAAAAGAGTGTGCGCAATCAATCACTTGGAAACATCCCAAGAGACCAGCAGGCAATGGACATCCCCATTATTTCTATTATTACTTCCTGTTTCTATCCTCTTCTCTACTAGCATATATGATATATAGCCACGTAGTACTATCACGTAAAAACGTCCTTTGTCCTTGGATAACCACGGATCTCAGGAAGTACGCTATATATTGAACACTGATCGTAACTGTTATTTCTGATCTTAAATCATAATTCGCGTGAGCTTCTCAAATTTATAATACGTAAAGTACGGAAGATCTTTAGGCACTCCAATTGGATGTTCTAGTCTATACTGTCCTGTGACTCGTTTTAAATCTCGGAGAGCGTATTGTGAAATATTACATGCATTCATAACACCCAATAGTTAATTATAGTCAATAGTGGCTAACGTGGTTTGCCCATTTGAGAATTGTCCAGTACGGGTATATTGGCGCATTCCATATTTTACTAAAGAATAGAACGATGTGCCGCTTTGCCGTGAGTTTGTTGCAAAAAGGCGTATATATCTGAATGTAAGGAACTTTAGTGTAAAATTATGTTGAAGTATCGTACTTACTTTTTTATATTATCATAACCGTGCGGTTACCTATTCCAGTTTATTATAATATCACGGCATATACTTTTAATGAGACCAGAACCATATTAACCCAAAGTAAACTTCCTTCAACACTAATTATAATTATAGTCCAAGTAGCAAGCCATATAGAAGACCTATTTTTACCACGGCAAACCCCATACTCTTATATGGGAGCAGGCAAACAAAGCACGTACAATGTAGGTATTAAATTTATGCAATTGTAAAAACATATGCAATTAGGTTTCCCTAATATGCACTGCTGCGTTCGCTGGTTAATATATTCGCAAGGTAACTCATTTTCTGAGTTATTTTCGGGCCCGAACAAGAAGTCAACAAAAAGGGTTGAATATGATTACTATTTATTATTCCGCTTTTTCTGTGTAGTCCAGCAGCCCACTAGTCCAGAGAGAAAGTAGTCCGCAAGTTTTGTCCGGACCACTACCCAAGTTAGTTTTATTTTTGCTTTATAATGTGACGTTTGTATGAAGTGCGTCCTGTGTACATGGTTGGATAAACTAACAAAAAAATTGTATGTATAAAGTAATACGTCGGTTGATATTGTTTACACCGTGACTTCTACCGTGATCATCACATTTCTTCACGCTGCTAGCAGGGTATTTGCTGCTGTTGTGCGGAAATAATTCATGTGCAGCATTAGCGCAAATGCGCTAGGTGTGTGCTTATGCACCCTACAAACATGTGAAAATTAATGGGGACGCTAGAAATATGAAAGAAACGAATTCATTTCATTCACACGAATAGCACTACTCACGTATTGCTACAATTCTGCTGCAGACGAAATCTTTGCACGTTAACAAGACTTTTAAAAAGTGAGGTCCAAGGCTTGGCAGCTTCAAGTATTCGCTGTGTTGCATGAATAGCATAATGTATTATGCGAACAGTTGTACTCCTGTATGTTCACACTTTCCCCGTTTTATTTTATCTTTTGAAGTCACAACTTGTCAGTATTTGAAGACAGGTATTTGATACGATTTCTTAAGAATGATTTAGGTCGTAAGAAAGAATACAAGTTGCTGACGTTGATGTTTAGGGAAAATTCAAAAGGTATTAACATTTTATCTTTTTCACACCGGAATACCTTGACTTATCTGCGTAGACGACTAGTGACTAGTAAATCCCCTTTTAATTCTGAACATATAATGTGCATATTGTTATTCAGAACCACGAACTTGTAAATTAATACCAAAGTGGCCATGCATAGCAAATTGCAAGTTAGTGTGAAGGAGTAACTTTTCTGTGCGATTAAAATGAAAAAAGGTCTATGGACTGTTCTGTTTCAGTTCTGCGTAAAATAAATAAGTCGTTTATATGTATTCATAGAATGCGTGGTGTTTCTTAATGGGGCACACCAAACAAAACCAAAACACAACCACACATGTACCATGTACTACATATATGCACATTCGTGCTCCTGGGGAAACACGATTACGGGATAATTGAATAAAACGTGAGTGACAAGGCAGCGATTTGGGTTCGGAAATCCTGTGAACATTAATTTTCTGCCTGTAGGGTAAATCATACTTTTAAAATGACATTTCCTGGGTAGCCCCTCCAGACATAATTGCATTTCACTACCAAACATAATAATGTTGCTGCATAAAAGTTGTACATGTCCATTGTACAGTTTATTTTCCATCATTAGCAAGAACGCTCGGAGTAGTACAGTTGCCTATTGATCTAACTCTTCGAGTTACTACGGATGTCTGGTTTTGTATGTCTCCAAAATAAAGGGGTTTAAAATGGTTAAAAATCAATTTCTGGACACCTACTCGTTAAATCCCAGTGTGTATTCAACCCTGACCCGCTGTCTCAGAAGGCATCCTGATGTGGTACCACGTTGACATCCTGACAGCAGTTATGGTTGTACGTAGATGTATCGAGTCTCGTTCACGGTGAAGAGCTTCTGTATCTGTTTAAGGATAATACAATTTTAAAATGTATTTCCCGTCTAACTGACTGGACTTTGCAATGAATTCTTTCAGGTGAATTTGCTCATAAGCGCTCCGTATTTCCCCTAACAACAATGAACCCATTCATACGTGTAGCACAAAATCCCTATTTTAGCAACAACTGTAAAATGGCACGTTGCGAACAGTTTGTCTATTTTTGTTGATATTTTCTTTCATTTCACTCCTCTGCACTTTTGAAGGAAAAAAGAAAAGACTGGAAAGTGCTCATATCTACTTCATTTTCCTTTCTCGACACTGCATTTGATGTTGACGTGAATAGGGAATGGTATACGCAGAATTTAGCGAAACTTTTTTTGTTCAGCGTGCCTTCATTCTCCATAACGTCGCTCAACCTCGCAGCATTAACAATATGTACATATATATTGTTGTATTAGAGCGCACAGACATAATTGTACTTCAGTAAAATGTAGCTGTATCATACACAGCGATGAAAAGAATCGACTGGCGCGATGAAAGAGGCAGTCCCACTACTCAAGCTGGCCATCGCTACTTACACTTTCTTTTGGAGTACTTGCACGGAACTCGTACATAAGATAAGTAGAAGATCGGTCGTTGGTGAACGGTGTGTAAGTAAGCTCGTGGTACACCATATACATGTGCTCCATTTTTCCTCTTTTTTGTATCATACCACATTACTGCGAATAGAAGGACAAGTGAAAGCAATGAATGAATGAATGAAAAAGTGTCATATGTCATGCACAATCATTGTGTTCGTTTGTTTTTAGCAGTAGAGGTACCATGTGCCATGTACTGAACGTAAGAGAGCGAACATAACACGATAAAGTGGATTGGAGTAAATATTAAGGAGGAGAAGCAAGTTAGACATTTAGTTATATGGACAATCAAGCCGAGAAAGGTTGGGGTGCATGTGTGTGAAATGAATGAAAGAAATATCATTGTACATTGAACATTTCTGAGTCTCAACAGTCCTTCTGAGCAGTGAAGAAAGGGTACGCAGAAAGTATTTTGGTGTGTGCCTGATGCCAGGGAAAATATACTTCATTCCTTTTTTGAACGAAACCATTACAAGTTGGGTTTTGAGGTCGACAACGGTTTGTTCGGTTGGCTGATATTAAATTTGCCTATTATAGCCGCTCGCGAGGAGGATAGCGATCAAAGTAGGGGAGTCTATACGCTTTCTGCGGTCTTTCGCTTTAGGGCTACTGTGTTATATATAATGTGCCATTTACCGCTAGCTTCGAATAATTGTAATCTTTCTAAGGAAAGCAAAGGCAGTTTTTTATAGGACACGTGTACTTAAAGGAGTACCAAATATTTTTCCAAGTGCTGCTCTGTGCACCCAGAGAGATGCGCGTTGCTTTCTTAAAAAGTTGTATGTTCTCTAGCGTGAACGCACTAGACAGCTACAAACATAATATGCGTTATCGGCTGTAAAATGTAAAGCCGTAAAAATCCCGCTTTTTCGTGCTTGTTTAGGAGATTCCAAACCTGTTCCCATTTTCATCTCGATGATTTTAAGTGTATACATGCAGTACTTGAAAAAGTCACCTCAAGCGCTGGAGGAGGCCATAGGCTAATGGACCCACGGAAGGGCATAATCTTCATCAGCTCTCATCGCCGTAGAAAAAGACTCGCTTTCTCCTGCTTCAACATTTTCTTCCATTTTCTTCTCGCCAACAAGTACATATCCAGCTTGACACTGACTGTGAGTGAGTAAGAGCTGTACATATGGAGTACCTAATATTTCGTACGGCTTCCCCTAGGCTGTCTTTTTCGTCTTGCGGATGAGTTGGGTAGATTGAAATTCCTATATATGCAAATTAGCTTTGACTTTCATTCACTACAACTACTACTACTATTACTACTACAACAAGAAAACACTACTTCATACAACACAAGTTGGAAAGGAATTCATTGTCCTTTCTGCTTCCCTTCCTTTGTCCTTTATACCGGCCTACTTTTACTGTTATTGCGTCTTGTCAAAACTTTTGTTTTCGCATGGCAGTAAATAAACACCCACATTGGAACTTTATGGAGAGTGTGTGAGGAAACTTTGGTAGCTATTCAGATGGCAGCGAGGAAGTGCATTGTATTGTATTTTACTTTTCAAGATCACCACCTTATGAAACTTGAATGAGAAGAAGGGAAAAAATGGAGGATAAAAATAAACACAAATTATACTTTTTGTGGTTCTCAAGATTTTACGAGGTTGATGGGAAATGGGAGAAATGCTTAACGAACTGTGAAATTTATAAAACCTGCTCCGCTCCGTTTTTCAAGTCAGTTTCTCTATTTTATCTGTATCAATATTTATTTTACTGTAGCGGTTTTTCGCTTTTTGATATATTAAATTGCTGTATTGACTTTTCCTTTTGACTGGAACCGCGGGAGTTTCGACAGAAATTTGAAAGAAATCTTAATCAACTTGTGAACTTTTCCACTCCTCATTCATTTTCATCAAGAATGTTTCTCGTTTGGAAGAAAAACAAGCGGTTGGATACGTCCGCTTTACGTCTGTAGCACAGCTTATTATTGGATAGGTACTAGGTACACTTCGTAGCGTTCACCGGGGGCTGCAATAAAAACCAAAATGGTTACAAATTGCCTTGTGCTTATGTTTTTGTCCTCAAGCGTCAACATCGTCCGTATTTTCAATTTACTTCTTACCGACACCAATTTTGTATTTGATTGAAACTTGTAGCGTTGATCTTGTTCCAGTTCCCTTAAAAATTATTCAATAAATGGAGGCTGTTGTTTCCATCTGAAAGTGGAAACTTATAACTTGTCTGTCTCGCGGGCATCGGATACTAAATTTCTAAAACCTTCAGTGGAAAGGTTTTGGAAAACCAATCTTAAAAATGCAACCAACTGTCTAATATAATAAAGCAACACTAAAACTTGGATAGGCTTGAGTATGGAGGAGTTATATGTTACCCTTCAGCATTACAGTTTCCAGTGTAGATTGAAAAGGAGCGACATGTAAAAAGCTGATAAAAAGCTAAAATTAAATAATGACTACAAACGTATTTCTTAGAAGAATAGAGAGCTTAAGTTTCACACGTAGTATCTAGAAAAAAGTTTAAGTGCGGTCGTCCGCATAGCAATCCCAATAAACATTAATTTTGCCAAAAAAACTGAACACATGCGGTGTGGTAAAACGGTAAGTGGATGGTCCCGTTAGAAAATTAATTACCCGCAGAATGGAGTTTTAACCTGTTTTCCTTTCTTTTCAAACTATTTTAATCTTCGAAAACGATCGAAAAGTAAACCAGACGGTGAGTAAAAACGAATACTGATAATGGGTTTGGTGTAGGTTAGTTTTCTGTTTACTCAATGACAACGTATGTATATATTTCTTTCGCGTTGTGTGTGTGTGTGTGTGTAGACAGGAAACAACATTATATGAATTTACCATCAATGAGAAGTGAAAGTAGATCATTATCATTAGCATAGGCTTTCAGTATAAGTAATTCAATTTCACACTGGGAAAATTCGGGGAATTAGAGAAAGTTTCTACAGACCATTACAAAAAGCTTCTCTAATGTTAACATCAACATGCTAAAGACAGTATGTAATATGTAATGGAACTTGAATGCTTTTGTCTCTTCTCGTCGTTGTTTCAGTCGGGATACATTTCATGGAAGTCGTTGTGTAATTAGCAAAACATTAATTGAATTTATAAGCAGCTCAGAAGAATACAAATGACTTATCGTTAGCAGCATCTCTGTCAACTCGGAACAGGGAAGCTTATGCTAATATTGCACGGAAATTTCATGATACGAGTGGCGTCTCTGGCTTTGTATGCATTCGAGGAACACACGCTCATTTTGGTTGCCTTTTCACAGGAAGACGGCTATTGCACTTTCATTTTATTCCTCAATATGGGGAAAAATTATACTACTCTTTACTAGGCTGTCTGCGGAATTTTGAAGGACATTGTGTGGATTTTCGAGGATATTTTAGGGTAATTGATAATTTGTGCCCAACGCGAGGTGTGCGATAGGAATAAGGTAAACTGTTAAATGTCTTTCTGAGTTGGGAATTAAAGTTTAATTTAACTTGCGAGTAGAATGTGTAGCTAATCGATTCTCGGGAAATATTCTTGCGATGAATTAAGTCAAGTTTGGAAACTAGATAAAAATAGAGTAACGCAAAATGATTTTAAAGCATTCAGCATGGTAATGTAAAGGGAATGTTCCATTATACAGAACTTGATGAAACAATACGACAAGATGAGAGGCAGAAAATGTTTGTAGAGGGAAAACTAGTGCCGTCGAACTTTTGTTTACGACCAGCTACTCAGGTAGTAAATAAATAATTTTTGTTTTGAAGTTAGCATCTACCCATTTGGTTCTACGACGTACGACTACAGTACAGTGAGATCAACTAAATTTAAAGTTTTAGCACAGTTTTGAAACAATCCAACAGCTATTTTAAGACACAACTACATAGTGGAAAGTTATGTAAGAATGTCAAAAGTATTTTTAGGATTGCTGATTACTGGTCCACATGATATGAATCACACCTAGATTCGACATTTTACATCATAACCCCATTTGTCATAGAGCGTTGACGTAAAACTTATAAATAGCATTGTAACAGGAATGACGTCATGGACTCGTGTTGACGTAGGTTTCCTGAACACGATACACCCGGTAGTTCATACGGTCGAAAACGGTACCTTTTAAGTCGCTGATTTTTAACCTCTTACTCAAATTCGGTTCACTGTATAAAATCACTAATGCTGAAAAAATACTAACGTGAAATTGAAACTCTAAAACCTATGTTAAATTATCTATGTAGACAACAGCATGATCCATATGCACGCTGGTCGTGCATCGGTTGGAATTAAATCCTTACCTAGGTGGTACAAGCAGCAGAATGGGTAGACTTGGCCAACGACAACACAGTCAACAGTATAAAAAATACCAATATTGTACTGTAAATAATATCTACCTACCCGTCGCAAGTTTTCAAGTGCCGTGCTGTTTCGTTCCCCCTAATCAAATAATTGTGCAGTACGCTGTAATCGACAACTGAAGTTTATAGGTAAAAGCAGCCGCAGCCGGTCGCTAAACCCTTTCATACACTTTTACTTGCACGTGAAGTAATAACTACGATTCAAAAAGCCTTTGGCTTGTTTGCAGTTTACACAGCACTCGACCGCTTCGGCACTCTATTTCGTGGAGTGCTAGTCAAATCCAAAATTTGAATCTTCGAATGATAGTTTACCTAAATTGTGACGGTAAACGTGTCAGTCATTGATAAGTAGTCCGTTTTGTATAATAAATATATATATATCTACGCTGAACAAAATGCGTGCTCGGTACGGGCTTTAATTTGTATGCTATCTACATCCATGGCCATGACTGAAAAAAAATCTCATCAACGCAATCGAATCTACCGTATTTTGACTTGCCTGCTTCCATATTTCTCTTGCTTGTTAGAAAGCATTCATTTTTCTATGCATCTTTAGTAGAAGCATAATTTATATTTTGTCATTCGTATTCCGTCGACTTTTCTTACTTTGATGTTTCAATAATAATTCATACATGTGCCTGACATTGGGTTTGCCCTTGACACTAATTATTTCCACTGGTTTTGTGGTAAAAATTAATTTATAGTTGCACAAAAGTCTCACTTTCCATTTCTCAGACATTTTAAATTTTTGATTCATTAATATCAATAGTGACCTTCTCATGTCGACATGTTTTGGCATATACATACCTTGTTTGCTTTCTAGTTCCATATATATCCTATACGTTACACTCAAATAATATAGAATGCAATTTTAATCGCTATTATTATACAATTTTTGTGTAAGAAGAAGTGGTTCATTCAAACAAAAATCATCTTTCAAACTCCGCCAAGTTTCGCAAAGTTCAGAACTAATACCACGTATACCACTTCATATATATATGCATTTCCTCACTCATTGCAACATTTCCGAAACGTGTAGGTTTCATTTAGGGCCAGATGTAATGGAAAAGAATTACTGCGTCAAATATTACTATCATACATACCACACACACACACACACCCTTAATCCATACCGGATTTTAGTGTATCTTGAAATGGTTATAAGCTTGAGAGATTCTTTTCGGTTCCTTTGCCTGCCAAATTCATTAGTGGGATTGAGTAAGGGTGGTTCGTCATCTTGTTTTTCAATTCATCAACCGCCGAAAGCAATGGGAAACGTAAAAACGGTAAATTAATTTCTTACAATCGAGACTCAAAGGAGTGTAGCCAAGTTTCCTGTTTGTGTGCAATCATTGTAATCAAACAGAGACTTACATAAGCGTCTGGCTCCACGTTCACAATATAAACACGAGTAGTTAGTCAGTATGGATGCCTCGTCTTTCCTCGTAGTAACCTTCATTATTGTCTACCTCATTTTTGGGTGCTAGTATCCTTGACGATGTGTGGTTGTACGTTAACAGCGGCTTTATCTGGTGTGTTTGCATGTAAGATCACTGCGTGCTGTTTCGAAAAAATAACATGTACACTGCATGTGAGAAGGTTGCTACAGATACGCTCTGAGAACGTCGTTTTTGGCAGTAGCGTTCATCCGCACGCCATTTACTTCAATTTATGCAATGCAGATCTAACAAGATTATTTGGTCATTTCTCTCGGCGAGTTTCATTCATGCAAGCAGGTCGTACAAAAAGATTGTTTCTACCCGTTTTGACGGAGCAAAACATATTTATTCTGACAGGAAATGTTTCACATTTGTAATTCATATTGCGATTGCGTTGAAATTGGACGTCTTTACTCCAAAAATGAGTGGGTAGTTCCAGGCACCCGCGTTGGTGGGGGAGGAGTGGATGAATTAGAACTGTTTTTTTCTCTCACTATTACGTATTTTATATTCCCGAAAATTTTAAAAACAACACGGTGGAAGGAAGCTCGTTGCGCTATCATAAAGCGTCTGTCTTGGTGGTGGTGATAGTGGTAGCTACATAAGTAATGATGTGGTGGACTGTTTGCTTGTTTGAGTTTTCTGACACTATCCAGTAGGCTCGGATGAATGAGACGAGCAATATGGGAAACGACCTTACACGTACAATCATGTAAATTAAATATGAAGGGTGAATTTGAGCATCACAATAAAGTGTGCTTATAACTTTTGACTCAATCCCCACCAACACCGCCTTAAGAATTCCTCAACGTGCTATACCAAGTAGAATAAATATATCAACCTGCAAAAATAACACCTCTCGAGAACATCGGACTGAGCACATTGTGTTCGCGGTGCATTTTTTTTGCAAGGCGGAGTGTGAGCCTTGGCAGTAAATATTGGTGGTGTAAGCTTTCTTCGAGCATCTCGAGAGTATCAAAGGTAATGCAAAAGGAAGACAGAGTTGATCGAAGAAAGATTAAGATATACATCCTCCTAGATACTTTCATAGCGAACTACACGTCACCAGGGAAAAGTGGGACTGATTCCGTTGGCGTTTTCTTTCTCTTGCCATGATGTACACACATATCTTAACGACGACGGTGTGAAAACCAACAAGCCAACGTCTTTAAGAAATGTACAGCAGGTCATATATACGACGAAAATGGGAATACCTCCATCAAGTGAATAGACACACATAATGCATTTTTAAAATCTACATGGACCCTCATTCTTACGGCTGCTGCTTATCTTCCATTCCAAACCTTCCTCTCATTCTCCCTCGTCGTTTCTAAACAGGCAATTTTTCTGCTAAATTTTCTTTTCATCACAAAGTTAAGCCTAACGCAAATACTCCAACGGGAAAGACTCAATGGGCAATATGGAGTCAGGAAAACGCTAAACGTAAGAAATCGGTTCCAACTATAACTGGAGCATAACATACATTTTGAGGGGGAAAACAGCCAAGTACCCGGGTATTCTTTGCTCGCATGCGGGGGTATCATGTCGTGTGCAGTTTAGTCGTAAGAGCAAGAAGAAAGGAATCGATTATATGTAGCATTACTCTTATCGAATCTCCTATTGCATTGAAAAAAATTTTGTACTTTGCTGAAACCAGATTTAGATGGTACCCTGTGTATTTATATCGTCATCACATTGGAGATCTATAAAATCGTGGTAGTCACTAGTCACCAAAGACGAGGAGAGAGTGGGAGAACAAGTAAAATCTAACAAAGACAACCACGAGATAATGTCAGCAAACAAGGGATCTATTTATGGCCTCACAATCCGTAATATCAAAAATCTTAACGGAAGTATCATCATCGCCCACGAAAAAGGAAGAACAACACGACAAGAAGAGAAGTGCACACGTTTGGGTGTGCCACAGCTGCTGACCAGGAAGGAAGAAAAAAATGCCATAGCTCGTAATAATAAATCTAACATTCTTCAACTATAAAAGAGCTATTCTGAAGAAATCGAACATTCTCTTTTGGCTTCGGTCCAACCGAAAAAAGGTACTATTACTTGCATATTGCAACACTGTGTGACTTCGGATCATCGTCAGGCTCGTATCAGTAACTAAAGTAACAACATACCACTACGTCTATAACGCCGGGAAAATCTGCAAGGTTGCTGAACTACCTATATACAGAATAAACATACATTAATATTGTTTTGACTTGAATGGAGTGTTAAGCAAAACTTCTGTTTGAAATTTATAACTCTGTTCCTTTAACATCTCAAAATGAATTACATTTTCCTTGAAAAAAGAGACATTCAACGATGCAACTTTGGAACATTTGATGTATTATTTTCCTTGTGTTGCGAATGCCGATGTTTCAAGATAGTGTTATCATATCCCCCAACCGCGCTTTGTGTAGTATACCGTTGAGAACAACAATTTACAGGACCGATACACAACCTAAATTACATGGTAGGTAGAAGCGATCCGACAATAACAATATTTATAGATACGAATGGGAGACGTAATGTGCGAGAAATGGAAGCGGTTGTGTGGGGAAAAAAGAAGAAAGTGTCACAATTGAATTGTATCGCTGAGAGGATTTCAAAATCGCCATAATAATAATATAATGTAAAGGTGTACATTATGTGGGAAAGTAAAAGGGACAGAAAGTAGAGGATGTTTCTTTTCAACTGTCATGAGAAGGATTCCATGGAATTTGTCAGTACCTAGTGTTTTTGTATTAAGTTTGATTCAGCGAAGGCAAGTATTCTGCTTTAAAGAGGAAGCTTATAGTGGAATAACCCGGAGAGTTTCAATAGCAAAGAGAGAGAGAAAAAAACTTTCTTTTTGACAGTAACCTCCTTACTCCTTACTTTACTTGGGCTTTTTGATATTTCTTCACTGACCGCTCACACGCTTGGGAATATTGTGTTATTATACGTCGATCTTGTCAGTCGTCTCAAATTTGAACCAAGTAATGGTCTAGCAATGACTGGATAATATGGCACACATCATAGGAGCTGGAAAAGTGCCTAAAGCCTGTCTTAAGGTATGTACCTCTGTGGATAGACAAAAGGGAAGAGGGAAAAGTCAAAAAGGAACTTCCATGCATGAATCACTAGTTAACTAGATGGGAGGCGAAACATTCATAAAGTTTTCATGCGACGTTAAACCGTCTGCGTTGCTAATGCACTGCGGTATATAGGAAAGCTGCAACTTTTTATTCCACTTCTTCTTGCGGATAGAAATTTCGACAATGGGATTTAGGCAATGGACCAAACCCGTGGAAAATATTAAATTCATTGAAAATGAAATTTTTACTTTCTTTTTTCTCTCTCTCTCATGTAGAGCAGAAATATATCAAAGGTTTTTGGCAGTTGGATAAAACGTATCAACTAGTTTGAACAGTTCCAACACGGTGGATCCAATATTTTCAACAAAGATTTACACAGCTTTCATGGAACAATGCACTCAATATTAAGCTAATACCAATTTTCAGGCAGCCGTTTTAATTTTGCTTCATGCATATGTATGATTTCAATGGGTGGGGCGGAGAACTTACTTGGCAAATATTTGAAGAGGAGATAAAAGAATAGACGCCGTCAAAAAAGACACCTGATTCTCATTCATAGATATAAATTTCTGAAACTTGCGGAAGAATGAAGAAAAAGATAATTTAAATATCAATGTGCTCCTTTTCAAACTTCCTCTCTGAGAATTTTACACTTTCGGCTCTGACAGAAATTGATAAAGCGTACCTGCACCGCTCAAGCCCCAGTTTACTTGTTTGGTATAAATACCTACTTTTATCCCCACAAACGGGACTACCGTGGTTAAATTTTTAAAATTGTGGCCTAAGAACAAAAAAATCACTTTAAAGCCCACACTAAGCACATAAAGTTTCATGGCGTTTTCCGGTTTTCCACTTACGTTTCACTAAAACAACAAGAGGAGAAAGTTATAATAAAATTCCTTTAAGGTGTCTCCTCCCAGGAAACTTTTCGTCGGAGGGTTGTGTCATGCAAAAAAAGTTGGTGTACTGCTATTTTTAAAACCGGGTTTTGCGTATTCACATATATACCAAACTGACAAAACTCTACTTTGTACTTTCCCTGTCACTGCCAACTAAAGTATTTCCCCGTTGTTTTATTCCGTCAGTCAGTTGAATATTTCGGTACGGAGTTGTCAAGTGGAATTACGTTTTGTTCCAGACACTACTTGATGGCACTTGTAAGGATGAGATTAACTAGGAGGAACATGCATAAATCCAAAAATGATTTCGTAACACCTGCTATCAGCGAGTAGGCTGTCGGTTTTACTCTGTCACCATGATTATGGTATTGTTACATCTATATACCGCGTTACAACCTCCTTCGAATAACGTAAAAATGTGATGCAAAAAGTTACACAAAAAGTTGTGACAGTAAGAGCAGACCTATATAGACGAAGATATTCTTAATTATTCAGTTTGCAAATAGTGACATAGTTATGCAGTCTTAAATTAAACTATTGCTAAAGTGGAAACCAGTTCGTGAACTGTGTTTGAACTTTGCTATTTGTCAGTGCGTTGTACTTTGGTACTCTTAGTCTGAAATGATGAAATTTGTTGTTGACAAAGTTAATATGACAATAATATTTACAAGTAAATATTACCAGGTCTCACAAACTTATTCCAGGCTGTATATTTCTTTACGGGGGATGTTAATAAAAGTAAATAATTTCTTTGTGAAGATAATTAGGACAGCAGAGTTGCTAAATGCTCCTGATAAACAATCAAGCAAGTGACACACACACTGTATACTGGCAACTGTATACTTTAAACAGGTTTTCTGAGAAACATATTACTTCACAACCCTTCCACTTTCTCCATTTCTAGTGTGACCTTAATATTATCTGTCACTATATGAATCAAAGCAATCATCAAAGAGCACTTGGTTGAATAAAAGTATTCGTAGACTAATGATACCTGAAAGAAAGGTACATATACATTTCCACTTGACGCATGAATAGGTTATGTCAAAAGAAGCATTAATTAATGTGTAGTCTGTACCGTATTATAGGTCAGAGATGTGTATAGGTAAATATTTAATAAAGCAGCCTATTCCATATAACCTTTGGCCTTCGTAAGCATTTAAATAAATTGTCAGCTTACTACACCAACCCTATTAACTTCAGGAGCATTTGTGTTTCCATTCAAGTCTTAGAAGACGCTCCCATGAGAAATTGTGCCCGTCAAATGTAGCATTGTGCGCCTGTTTAGCATTGTAAGTAAAACCGTTATAAAGAATGCATTTTATTTATTTAAGCTCACCTATACCATGAATGTCGATAAGCTCATATGTTAAGTGGGAACTCAAGCATCAAACGTAAAGTGGGAGTGAACAGGTGGAAAACAAAAAAAACTATCTCAAACTTTACCTCAAGTTCTCACAATTTCTTACATGGCTTTACTCCATCTTGCCAGAATCTCCAGGAAATAGTAAATTGTGACTAAGAAACCAATTTGCTTTCTCCAAGCCTGATAAGAGGTATAACATGCTTATATGCTACCCTAATACTACCCACCAGCACCACAATACTGCGTATTAGGAATCCTCTTTATCGAAGCTTTATATTTTATTTGTTTTTATTACGATGAAAGGATATTGAACTTACCTGTGTGCTTGCTTACAGTTTCCGATACGCTGATACGCACTTCACCTGTTTCGTAACCGAAGATTAAAAATGAAAAAAGTAAACAAGTAAACATTTCGATGGAATAAGCGGGAAACGGAAGCCGAGATAAATATTAAGCTTAAACATACTACCTATTTAATAAACTTTCTCCGGCTTCTTTTGCGTACCACTTTAACTCAATCTGTGAATACATAAAAAATAGGTATATGTATAAATAATGAAGGCTGTGACCTTTTTCATTTTTTTGGACGTTGAATTATTGTCGTTTTATCTATTATACTTTGTATATCTATCGGGGACGAAGATTTACTTTACAATTTACGTTGCTTCAGAGGGATATTTGTGAAAAATGTGTAACACAGGTAGCAAAATACCTAGCCCAGTTTGAAATATTTATGAATCAGATCCGAATGTGTACCTTTACGTGGCAACGTAAATACTCCGTACATTAAAATACATATTATGTACACTCGTGCTTGAGCATCATACTGTGAGAAAAAGACATTTTTATTAGCTATCAGATACATCTTCAAGTCTCAAACACAAGATGGGAGCTTTACGGTAAATGATGATCATAGCCCCATTGCATCATTCAATCTCTGTAGGATTTTCAGAAGCATAGGTAAACGTACATCTTTATAACTTTGCAAATACACCAACCAGGTTACATCAATTTAATAGCTGAGATGTTGTTCGGGGTAGCGCTATATTTCGTTGCGCTTAGTTTATTTAACTCCCTCGCGCTGTTTCACATTTTGTCGCATTTTTAACCTAACGTTACAGCCAGGGAATTTAGGTAATGTGGGATGTAAACTCCCCATTTTTATAACTACACCACTGAAAATCCGTTTAGGAAAGGAGTATATTCTGGTAAATTTACAACTACTTGATAGAGATATTCACAGAATAAAAAAAACTACACAATGTCGTCTCTTTGCCAAAATTCTCAAGTAGAAAAATTAGAACTGAACCGGCGATGTGGAAAAAGATAAGCCGCCTGTTGCGTAAAATAATTAGCTGAGATTACAATTTACTGGGAAAGTAACCAAAGATCCAGTGTATATGGAGTAACGACAATTGCGCAGGTTTCAGAATTTTTAATCACTATTTTACAACGCAACCAGCCATGGTCATGTGAGCATATATACAGGATTATCTACTCTGTTTAATTAAGCGATTCCTGCGATGCGTTGAATATATGTTAATTGAATTGTATTGTACACCCACATGTCTCTCTTATTTGATTGTCTCTTCTACCCAGTCTGAGCTGAAATTAATGGGAACAAGGTGCCGAAAGCATTACGGCAGGCAGTAATAACATGAGAAATAATTGACGAATAAGCAAGTCTGGATATAATAAAACTTTAAAGTCTATAGCAATTTGCTGCAGTCTGCAGCAGAGCAATTTCGGCATTATATCGTATACGCGACCGTATGAAAGGGATAACGGGAATATAACCTGGATAAATGTCATTAGTAACAAAAGAAAGAGCGGAGTCAGCACTTTTTAACTTTCTTTGTTTCCTTGGCTGATGCATTGTCTAGAAAGTGGAGGGGGAATAAAGAAAGTCAGCTAACGGCACTAATGGCAAAAGTGGTGGTGCATTGGCGAAATATATATGTGTGCGCATTCTGAAGCATAAGCTCCAGCCTGGAAACAACATCCCAGAAAAGATGCTTCCATTGCCCCATTAAGATAAAATATGCAGGCTTCGTATTGGCAAAGTGATACGTGCGAGTCAATCAACAGGCATCCTACAGAATCAGTAAAGAACGCCATCTACTGATGACGCAATAAGCAGTTTTTGAACAAAGTACAGTGAATGACGCCCCTGACGTTGCTTTCTGTATCCCCAAAGGTATTACGAGTTGCGTAGACTTTCACCTAGAGCCCGTCCCAGCATAACTAGCTAGTCAGCTTCTTGTTTCCCGTGGAAGTTTCCTTTCTCTAACTTTTACTCATCTTTCCTTCTCCCGTCAAATAGTTTCGTTTTCTGTTCAAATTTTTGCGGCAATATAAAAGTGAAATAATTGAAAATGTAAAAAAGGATACAATTTACATAGAAAACTGACACTCTGTGGCCACCGTATGCTTAAACTTCGTTTAACTAATGGATACTATTCTAGTTCAATATAGAAAGTGATAATAGGAGTGTCCTATTATTTTTTTCACTCCCTTCCGCATGCCATTTTACACTTGTTTGCCATGTGAGTCTAATACCAGTAGTCCCATCGTTGTCTAGAAGTAGTCTTGCTCCACTGAACAGCAAAGTCTCAGGGTAGGTGGCCTATCAGTGTACAGTTGTATGAAAAATTGAACTCAAGTTCTTTGATCACTGCTTCGGAGACGCCACCCTTTCTCGCATTTCCTGTTAAATGGGATGTGATAACTGGTATTTTGGGCATGCAGAAACTTTTCGGTTTTTTCCGCTTGTGAAATGAACGTATAGACATGCGTATCAATTTTTGGCGTCATAAAATATAAAATTTGAGACAGCGTGGATGTAGAGCAGACTGACGAGTCACCATTAAAGTGTATGGTTTTCCGTTTTTTATATTTTAAGTTACAATGGGGTGGGTGGTGTGAATTCAGTCTATTTGATCTGAAACGTATTATCAGTTAATAAAACGACAGTAGACGTAACGCTCACATAATTTATACCCGAGGGGCATACTATCCTTAGAAAGCACACACTGTCTGTCGGCAATGAACCAAGAACTGACAAAATTGTCTTCGTAAAATTGTAATAAAAAGAGCTCAACAAATACAGGTAACCTGAAATCAATTTAGGGAACCGTTTGTGTACCAAATAGAGACGAGCGTTTTATTGGATAATGTCAGTACAAAGTACAAACAAGCAGGAAGAAAAGGACAACCATTTCTACTCATTTCCATGTCATCAAATCTTAGACCCATCTATTTATTTTCTCTCGGGAGACTTCCCCAGAAAATTTTTATTGTTTTTCGGCAGGAGAACTAAGCCACTACAAAAAAGTTATGTGAGCGGCTGGAGCATTTGTTGTTTCTTTGGGCGTAAACTACGTAAAACAAGTGTCATATAGCCGAATTATGTCTCGTATGCATGCATGTGTGTCATCCAATAATATTAAGTATAAACGCTGCTTCATGCGGCAATTGACGTTTCCCAGAAGAAGGTACTTTGGTAGTTTGTCGGACGTTGACATCAGTCACTTTCACTACCGTTGAAACGTGGTGAAACAGTCTCCAGAAAAGAGGCGATTCAACGACGTTCGTAGAGCGTCACAACAATTTCTCTACTTGTTCCCAATTTCCGTTGACGACAGCTTTAATTCGAGCACGCAGTGCTTTCTGTGGTTTACTCATGATGATCCTTGTGTGAGTACAAGGAATGGTAATTTTATTATCAATCTAACAAGCAGTATGTGTGCAATGTCTTTTTGTGCAATGATATCAACGGGGTCACTCATCCATTGCAGGGACAATTGAACTTTCCTTTGTGTTTGGCCATAGTATCGATTTTTTACCCCCTTCCTGCTGTGTGGACAAACACACTTTGTTTCGAACTATGTACAAACTTATGAACTATGTCGTTTCTTCCACTAACTTCTCTGCATAATAAATATTATCAAACTATTTTTATTTTATCAAACAATATGGTTGATAGTTGCTTGTTTAACTGTGAGCTTGACGAGTAGTTGGAACAATACGACTTTTGTTCACTTTCTCCTCTATTGTTCTTCATTACTCATTAGAAACAAACTAACAACTGACCTCCTTGTCCTTACCGACATTTAATATACGATATACGATCACGACACAGTAGGTCACGAACTAATGATACTAGAAGCAAATTCGGAGAAATGAATCAAAGCCAATTATGAGAGTTGTGTGCGTCTTTGTTTCAATTTACCTAGACATTCATTCAATGTTGCCTTTTGTCAAAATCCGAGAATTGATCAACACAAAGTGCATGGCGTTTCTGTGTGCGAAATGAATGTATATAACCGTTTCATTCAATTTACTGTAAGTTAAGCAGCTCATGGGCAAAATAAAGGCTTCCGCAGGTACAAAATGCTCTTTTTACCTTCCAGTTGTTTGTTCATAATTCGATTAATATTTATATAAACATGAGAATAAACACACTGGGATTTGAAAAAAATAACATTGAAAAATTTCTACGTTGAAACTGATGCCCAACTTCAAATGAAAATGGATTTGCTGAATACGTAATAAAGGCACGTGTGCTATACAGGAGCTCCTTATCAAAATTGGAAACAGGCGGTCACGAAGTGTGTGCATATATGTATTCCCTGATTATACTTTGTTGTTGCATAAAATATAAATCAAAATCACTTTCGCACATTTTAGTTGCCAGTTTTCCTCCAAAATGGGACTATAACGAGGGTATTCAGCGGTGAAAAGGGCTTTCAGCGATTACACCCTTAGATATACCATGTACCTAAGTACTGTCAAGTCTTGTTCTGATAATGGCTAATCCCAAAGGGTGAATGGTGTTAAGAGTGAAGCCTCACGTTTGGGTAGCAGGAATACGTAGGTACAAATACATTTTTATTGTTTAGAATTTAGATTCAAGGTTGACAAGATAAATGTTAGATAGCGTCAACGTCAAGTTTAGTACCTATAATAGTCCTTGTATTTTTTTCTCGTTTCCCGTGCTAAATTCAGCAGCTGCTGGGCTGTTGTTTTGTAGTTTTGTAATGTTCCCCCACTTGCATTGCCTAAGAAATCAGTAATTTCTCGTGTATCAATAGAGACGATCGAGTATTAAAAATCCATTAGATGTTACGAGTTCGAGTAAAATGGCAAGTTGGCCTGTGTGATGGTAAACTTTACGGGAATAATATAGCGACATACGCTTTTAATGTCCATGATCATTTAGTTTAATAGTTTTTAACAAGAGCCATCCAACGTCCTTGTTCCCAGTCTTTTTGCACTAAAAAAAGAGTCTGGAAGGATTTATCTGCCTCATTTAAAATAACATTCAAATGCTCTCAGAGATGAAACATACGAAAGTAATTTACTTATCATAAATACAATAGGACTGTTTAACTGGGACGTCCGTAGCGTCAAAATATATGTCATGTGTATAACATTTTAGTTTTTTTAGTGAGAATCGCATGAAAAGTGTACCGGGTGTAAGAAAATCAAAATACAAATTGGAATTCAAAATTAGGCAAATTTTGTTACAGGAAAAACACTGCACACTCACAATTCGCAGTACGACCTGCATTCGTAGTGTGAGTATGAGTAATACATTTATTTATCTGTTTAAAAGTGTTCTAATGTACACGAAAAGGAATTATATTTTTGTGCATGTCACTTTTTTACGCAGTCATAACATGAATACCCAGGCAGTGTAGCTGCTGGTTCTGGAAAGGACATGCATATATATGACGTGTGAGGACTTCTTTTGTACAAAATAAAAAATAATGTTTTTTTCTCTTTCAAATCTAAAGTTGGACATGGTAAAAATCGTGTTCAGCTTTTTCCACGTTGTTTGTGTGATAAGAGAGTTGGTGAAACAAATTTAACTGCTGACTGCCTTTCAAAGATGCTAACTTTTTGCGTCGTAGTAAATACATCACAGACACACATAAAAATCAAAGAAATCCTTAAACTTATTTTCAAACTGTGTGGTGATCCTGTGTTAGAGAAAGGCATCAAGTCGTATTTTTCAGTTGTTAAAGAATGAAGTTTTATTTATCATTTTCGTGACCGCTCAACTATAACATAAGTGGAGGAAAACGGCGTTTCTATGTAAAATGGAGACCTGACTGCGGTCCTTTTTATACGCTTCGTTATAAATATCAAAGAAGTGCTTGGTTTGCAAAGGAGTGATTCTTGGAAACACAATTAGTCCACATAGTCTCCTAATGGCACATACTATTTTCGGACGACAGGGGTGTTTCCTGACTGGGCCTTATTTCTCAAGGAGCACTGTAACACCTCGTCAGAGTGGCTTTAAGCAAAAAGTACCTAATGATGGGCAAGGACGTTCCACTCGTAAATATAAAGTTGTATTTGTGACAAGAGTTAACTAATTATTTTCCCTTCCCCGGTTTCGACAACTCGTTGTATTTCACAGTGGAATGACACTAACTAGCCTAATTTAGCTGTTTGCAGGAATGTGGACGCTTTAAAAAAAACTTGAAAACTATGCACAAAAATGGTATTAGCTGGAGTACCTTGGGAATGTCCTTTTGCCTTCCTTTTTATTGTGCACAGTTTCCCTCTATTTTCTTTCAAAAAAATGTTTCATGTTACTATTATTCTACAATTGTAAAATACCAAAGTGGGAAAATGATATTAAGAACATTTGGTGCTGCTGCTACCACCAAGAAATTTTCTTGACGTTGGCAGTAACATTCAAAACAGATGCAAGTGAAAGGATAACTCGGAGATCCGTTGGAGAAAAGAGCCCAGTTGTGCTCTCACAGTGAGTTGGAGAGCATGTCGACAGCAGGGAAAGCTCATGCAACTTGACAACGGAGATTCGTCTCAAGCAAAAAAGTGCGTGCTGAAACTAGTACACACAACCTTTGCAACTTTTGGGAATAGAAGTGACTAAGACACAGTGCTGCTGTGAGTATTTTGGGTGCGGAGCCAAAAGACACAACAGCATATTATGAACTATTATTGTAAAGCAAAAAAATATCTTTGCAAGTTTTTGTTTTGCACAAAAAAGGAGTCTTTTGCAAACAGTAGGAATTTTTGGTTCAAGTCTGCTTGACAAAGAAAAAAAACCGTCACACAGTCGTAAACTCACGTTT
This sequence comes from Callyntrura sp. NNG-2020, assembly GCA_027744055.1. Classification (NCBI taxonomy): domain Eukaryota; kingdom Metazoa; phylum Arthropoda; class Collembola; order Entomobryomorpha; family Paronellidae; genus Callyntrura; species Callyntrura sp. NNG-2020. The sequence continues at coordinate 31,187 of JAHZNE010006976.1, forward strand.
TATTTGCTTTTGCCCCCCTCAATTTTTTAGTCTTGAACCAGATTTCTTTTGATGTGGAAATTGGTGTGGTTGTGGTTTGGACACTTGCATTGCCGTGCGTTATAATTTTTCTTAGCCTTTGCGCCGTACCACGTTTGTGGTCTTCTTGAGAGAACTGCCCATTCCATCAGAAATGATCGGTCTCAAGGAAGAATTCGTTGGTGGGTTGTAGGTGTTCAAGTGTTCCAGGAAACGATGTGTGGGTGTTAATAATAGTAATTTTATAATATTTGTACAGAAATAATACCATTAAAGGGTTTAAGTGCGCTTGAGTAGGTACTTCTAACTATTCTGTGAAGTGCTCTCAAAGACTACTTGGATAATATCGCAGAATGGAACCCTTCAGTAGGAGTGTTTCTGGACATTGTAAATATTGCCACAAGCTGTAAATTGAATTGAAGCAATTCACTAGATCATTTAGTTATTTAGTTGTTCTTCGTCGAAATCTATAAGAAACGTCGAGATGGACGACTTTGGAGACTTTCTGACGTCCATGGGACAAACAGAAGATCCTTACTTGTACACAGCTGCCGTATTTGACGAAGATCCTCCGTCCCCATTTTATCTGAACAGTTCGCAGATGTATGGGGAGTCATCTTCAGAAATAGAAAGTGATCATAAAGCTATCATAGAGGATGGCAGTGGCGACGGGGGAATTCAAGACATGTTTCCCTGGAGTTGCGAAAACATTACCGAATTTTCTCTGAACGATAAGTGTGTAGAGAACTACTTGCACCAGTATTTAGGACCAAGGAGCTTGCCACTAGAGACTTTAGTACCGGTTACAATCATACCTCGCCATGGCAGATATGACGACGCTTATTGTGGGTTAGTAACACATTGCATTACGTCGTCCGCTTTTGTAAAAATGAATTATTGCATATTGAAATGGAAATGACCAAAATGACAAAAAAACGGCATATTTTCCAATCGGTTTCATGGTGATGACACTGTCTGTGTTGCATGTCAGTCCCTAAACTTACTTATTCATTCCATTTACTCTTTTCTTGCGCCATTTATCATTTTCTGACACATACGCAAGCCGAGTCTCGATTGAAAAATTGGGGAGAGGTTGGACTGAATAGTCTTTGGCATTCGTTTAAGTGTCTTCCAATCGATCTTATGGCAGGAGATATGTACACAATCTGACTTTACGTATAGAACTAAAAAGGAAAAAAATACGGAGCAATGGAAGTGCTCCTAGTTGGAAAAGCAACTCATTAAAACAAAACCTGAGTAGATGAACCGATTGTCTGGATATTGAAGGAGCAAATTACAAACTTAGTTGTAGACGTACGAGAGTAGTTGAATATAGAAGGCCAAAAAAAACGTTCTCATGCTTCGCTAAACGATACCATAGATCAAGTAGACAGACTCTCACTTTCATCGCTCAAGTTACTGACATAATGAGATGTGAAAGGAGATGTCCGCTTTCAACGGCACACAGGTCCCTTTATGGTTTCAGAAGGTTGATATACACCAAGTACATAAACACAGGGAGAAATGCCATTGATGCTTGCTGAAATATTGTCTATCCTTCTCTACAACAGGGGTAAACTTTTATTTTTTGCCCTTTCATCTTTGAGTAGTAACAAAAAAAGAGGAAACACAAAGTGATTTTTCTATTTTTGCCTTGGGATGGAAAATAGTTTTTAAAAGAGGACGATTATTCCAGGAATTGAAAAGTTTTATTATATTATTATTGCTTAATACATCAGGATTCAGCGGAAGCTGTATTTTAATGGAGGGTACTCAAGTGTTCCTACACTTCACATATTTTTCTACATATCTTTTATTTAAAGCGCTTAAAGGCCATGGTGAAATAATAGATTAACTTTCGCCGCCATATGTCCTAAAACTTTCATGGTGTCACTACTGTAACGGTTGGAACGCTCTGATTGACTTTAACTTGACTTTATACACTGCGCCCACCATTCCTTCGATCGATGTATTGTTGATGCGGCATTCAGCTTTCAGCAGAGACGATTTTTGTTAGTCGGGAACGATTTCGTTCAGTATTTTAGAATAAAAAATTAATTCCGAGTTATTTCCTTCGTCAAGAACAATGCACTCTCTATCTGCAAACTCGGGATGGTGAGCATCCCACTACTAGAAGCTGCTTCCCAAGGAATCCATGTGGTCTTGGGGGGATTTGATACTCCAAAAAATTTTTTTTTCTTTAAACGACCTTCAACTAAAATTTACTTCTGAGTGATGATATGTTGCCTAAATGTGATGGCCTAATCTACTTATACTGATTGAGATTAGAAACGTGGTAGTACAAAATTGCGCATTTAAAAGCAATTTTGAGGTCTTCGTAGCACAACACAACAAGACCCAAAAGGCAATTTGGATTGCTTTTTCAGTCGAGCTTTCTTTTTTTCTATTTAGCTTCCTTCTACCATTGCAAGTACGCTTCCCTTTGTAAGTAGGTTTAGTAGGGAGACGATAAAGTACTATTTCACAATTTTTTCTGTGTTCTATTACTTCGGGTGTAATGCAGTTCCGTTGCGTACTATATTTGTGGACCATGAACCTCACATGCTTTTTTTATTTCTGTTGGAGATATAACCAGCCATATTATATTTGTAATGTTTAGCTGAGGGTGAGTCTAGAATTATCATGTCTTAAAAAGAGCATAAAACTGGCGTATATGTGCAATAGCACAAAATCCACACTTTCCAGTAAAATCTTTTTTGGCGCAGTGTCCCTACACGCGCACTCCCCCGTTATCGATATATTTATTAGATGTATCCGTCGATGTTCTCGTAATTGTAAATAGGTAGTTTTTTATTGTTGCGTATAAAAAAGTAAAACATAATACAACTTGTATCTCTGCTGAAGCACAATGCTGCACACTTCCACTCCGGTACCATGTAACTCCACCACAGTACCCTCAGCCAAGTAAATCGGTCCTGGAGTGTTTTTCAATTTGAATTATATCTAAGCTGATAACGTACCCAGGGAAAATAAGCATTTAAATAAGCACAGCTTTTCCTACCTTCAAAATTTGATTTCCATGTCATTGTCTGCTTGTGATGGTACTTATGTGTGCACGTCGAGAGTACTCCATTTTTGTTGCAATATACTCGATATTGTTATCGTGAACTTGCTTTACAAGATGTGTTTTTCTTTCTGCCGGTAACAATTACTACACGGAGCTTTCCGATTTTCAACATTGAGTTGCTTTCAATAAAAATGTGTATTTTAAGCAAAGAAGGCCATTCAACCAAGGCAACTTGTTCAGGAATTACCAAATTTATCTTGTTTTAGGCCATATTTGAACTTCACTTTAGTGTATTCCAGAATTTCGCAAGGAATTCCAGAAACTAAAATATTTTTCGGTGCATTAGAAGATACCTAAAATGCTATTTAGTGTTTTGCATTTTCAAGTACAGAGTATAGAGTAGGAAACATCCTTGATGGGACTTTTTTTTAAAGTAGGATGTGATGGAGAACATGTATTAGTACATAGAAGTATGTAACACAATATAAATATGTGTCTTGTGTTACATACATGCTGTATATATGTAGCATGACAACATACGTTGAAAAAAATTCGATCGTTATCGTTCAGAACAGTTAGCGTATATATCCTTGCAAATGCAACTAAACAAAACATTCTAAAGCCTGAGAGTCAAACCACTTGGACGGTGCTGACTTAAGACAAAAAAAATCCGTGACTCTTCGACTTTCTCATGGGGGATGCCTGAAGGATTCGGAAATTATTTCTACTCCTACTCTTAAAAAATCTACTGGAAGAACGCACTGAGAATAATGAAAAAACAGGATAGGAAATGATAATAAAAATAATGTAATGTCAGTACAAAAGTGAACTCCACTCCACGGGATGGCGGAATCATCCGGGTTTATAACTACAAAGCAGGCACTTTCTGAGCTTTTTCCTCCTTCTGTTGTTCCGTCCTTCAATCCGATTATTCCGTAATATTTTTGAATTTACGACGTCGACAATACACCGCTGTAGGTTAGTAAAGCGAAAAAAGTTCAAGCACTACACAGCTAAAGAATGAACTAAATTCCATACTTCCTCTTCAGCAGGAAAGCAAGAGAAGTTTCAAGTAGGAGGACTTGGAGGCCAAGAATACAATTTTGAAATTTAAAGTAATGGTCCAAGGACGTTCCCTCCGTTGATCAAGAGGAGTCTTCGACGAACAGATCTCGGTAAAGAAAAACAAAGATAGAAAGACGTCATGTATTTCATCATCATAAGCAAGCGACTTCTCCACCTACGAACAATGAATTTAAATAAAGTGAAAGGAAAGTTTGAAATGGTCGCGCCTTTGGGCATTACCAATAAGGGGATTGACGACATAACATAAAATGAGTATTATGTACTTGCCCTTATCCTTGTACTTTGCACACAAATACTAACTATCCGTTTATCGGTAGTTGGTTAATGCTTAATACTAAGAAATCCCTAAGACATTTCCGTAGAGCTTATTAGTACGTAAATGGAATGTCTGGAAAATCAAACATCGAAAATGCGTATTAAAGAGTGTTTCTCGTTTCGAGACATAAATACACATCATCACTCGAATGTGCAAGACACTCTTAATAAATGATCTTGATACTGCAAAAACAGTACGTGCATTTGCACGTCCGCCCTGTGCCCTGCATACACAATTGCGAGTCCTTCCATCAACAAAATAGGTCCTGCACCCTGTCAATACAGAGTGTAACGGGGTGGAGGCCCTCTTTATTCGAACGTGTTATTTCCCTTTTCGTTCCTTTTACAAGGAAAAAGGGGGAAAGTGCAGACAAAGACAAAAATTTTGCTTCCCTTTCTCCTTTATCATTTTGAGGATGATGGTATTGTTTTTCCGAAATGATGTGCCGTTAGCACCTAGTACAATTGCTCTATGACTTGAAAATGTTGTCTTTGGTAGTCTCAATAAACACAACAGCAGAAGTGGAGTTACGAGAGAATTTTCAAGCACATTACAACTGTCAGCAGTCTACTTTTTAAATGTTCCTAGACGAATTCAGCCTTGCTCCGCTAAAATATATGAATCTGTAACATAATAATGCACTGTAAAGTAAAGAGCCTTTCTCGGAGAAACCTGAGAAAGAGGGAGACTGGCAGGGAAAGCATAAATAAGAAAGCATGATTGATCTCGTCCTTGGAAATATGTATGAACTAAAAACGGCTTTTATGGGGATGTACATTGTGAATACCTTCTATCATCCTGCATTTTTTCGTCAAATTCAGAAAACATTAGCTAGGTATTAAATTGTTTCTCATTTTGAGAGTGGCATGCTATTTCATCCTCCCAGAATAGATGTTAATCCGTCTTAGGCATCTGCGAAACCAAGAATTGGACTACAAACAGGTCGGGTGAATGTGCAAATGCGCGACAATAACGCATAACGTCTTCCCTTGGAGTAGATTTTTAATTACGTCGTACAATGCAAAAGGCAGTTGGCTGACAGTAATATTTTACAGCGGTCCATTAGTGTTCTTTTCTCGTACCTAGAGGAGCATCTATCCGTTTAAGTTTTTAATTTGTTGATGGGGAAAACAACTGCTTCCCTTTCTTGTTTAATTACGGCTGACATGCTTGTAACTGTCAAGTGATAAAGATTGGTTTCGCCACTGTGGTTGCATTATACACTGGATGTTCCGGTCCTTGCGGAGTAATAGAATAAGAGTTGACATAACCTGTAAAACAAATTAGCGTGCACAATCGTGGGAAAGATAGCATGCATTTGTGGCGTTTATTAACTACGGAGAGCATTTTAATGCTTAAGTAGTTTATGCGATCAGTATGTTTGTCTGTCTGTCTGTCCGTCTGTCTGTCTGTCTGTCTGTCTGTCTGTCTGTCTGTCTGTCTGTCTGTCTGT
>JAHZNE010006977.1:0-13892 GCA_027744055.1 Callyntrura sp. NNG-2020
TTTTTATCTCACTAATCCTACCCTTTCCTAAAAGATTAAAACTGGTCGCTGGACTCCCTGACTAGTGTATTACACACTACCAATTATAGAGTAGAGCATTCTTCCGTCTCTTTTTCGAGTGCACTTTCTTTATTAGTCAGCACGTTTAGTGTTATATGGGAGTAAACACTAAAAACGTTATAAAAGGTGCCTGTTAAATGCAACGGTAGTAAATGGTGGGCGTATTTTACATGAAAGAAATTTTTACAATATCGATGTTGACACATATATGTAGCATGTGTATATCGTTTGTAGACTAGGACTTACAGGGATTTTTTGTTTATTTTGCGTGACTGAACTGCAATGTAGCCGCGCGTGTTTGATGAATAATTATACGCTTTTAGTAGCTTCTCCGGTTGCTTGTAACAACCACTGTAATTGGAAGACAAAAATGATACTGCGTCGTTACTTTTGCTGCCAAACACTCGAGGTACACAAAATAATATATAACGTCAAACGTATTGCTTCAACACAATAATCATCCACACGAACCTGTATCTGGGGTGAAGTGAGACTGGCTATAGTAAATAATGGCATTATTATTTTATCGTGAAAGTGGTAGCAATTAATCTGTTCACATGCCTAAATATTAATTCAGATGATTATATGGGCACAGGGTCATGATGGTAACGAAATAGAAAAGTGGGAGAAAAAATGCTACTGTTAATGATAATTGAGATGACCACACAATAACAACAGAGACTTTCCAACACGTTCCCTAAGCTTTATACAAATACTCTATCCTCACTGGTCACTCATTCTTATAGTCAGTAGTTACTAGTCGCAAGTATTTTCATAGCAATTCTCTTACAACCTTTTATATCATTATATAATAAATGGTAGCAATGAAAAGCGTTTCGGCTTATGTATTGTGTGCAGCACTCTGCAATTAAATTTGGGGTGAAGTGCGTTTTGATAGGAATGAAGTAAACGCGTTAAATGTTGTTGCAAATAAATAATTTAATTAAGACTGTATATCGTAAAATATGCTAAAAATTTGAAGTATTTGGAAGTTCGTACAATACTAGATAGTTAAATTAGCTCAGCTACCCCAACCCCATCCCGAGTTCCCTGCTGGGGCCCATCCACTTGGGAGGTCGTCATAAGCGGTTGTTTGACTGGCAGGGGGAACATTCACTGCGGGATTCTGAGTGAAGAAATTGCTAGGTCGCAGTTTGAAACCGACCGAGCTAAAATATTAAAATGAGAAAAATCATTTTAAATTTCATTTTCAAATTAATATGATGAAAAAAAACATTTAAATTTTCGATTAAACTTACTAAGGAATTGCAGAGATGACTGGCCAGTCTTCAGGATCAGGGGTAGACACCAAACCAAATACTGGCCATAACACTACATCAGTGTTCTCTAAATTGGCCGACAAGCTTTCGTTGGTCCATTTGGAAACTCCGCAATCCAAGTACAAACCGTCAACGAAGACTTGCTCATCATTAAATGGCAGTACCCACATGGAGTGGTCAGCAAAAGACAACCGTTTTCTTAATGCGCTTCCAGGGAGAAGAAGATTGGGCATGTTGGCCCCCTGTGGAATCAGCTTCCACGAAGATTGTTTCCCCGTTACGGAATTGGGAGACACGTTGGGATTGGAAACTCGCCATGTACGACCTGGTTGATTATCTGATGGAGCATCTCGCACCTTCTTGAACGTCGCTGATTGAGTGGTAATCCCGTTGCCGTATGGATTTTCGGCAGGAGCTACAGACACAACGTCTTCCATCGACACTGTATTTGCCACTCCATCAATGTCGGCGTCAATACGGGCCCCAATCAAATACTGGAAGTTTTGGGTGTACACCTGCGGCATCATTAAGTTTCCGTAAGGAGGTGCCTTCACGTCTATTGCCATCATGTTGGTGTTCTCGATTCCGGATATACGGACACTCAGTTCGACGGTGGCATCTTGATAAAACCTCCAGCTTACAAAATAATCGCAAGAGCCAACGTTCATGAAAGAACTAATGGATAACCGCTGCGACCTGGTAACGGCGGTTTGGTCGGAGGCAGCATCGTAATGGGCAAAAAGTAAACTGGCGTCTTCTTCAAAAATGCAAGTGGTGTTGGGGACGATGGTAGTTTGTGCTTGGTCGCTGTGAATAACGGAATCTAAGTAGTAGGCTTGACCTCGACAGAACTGCTTGGACAACGTTTTAGCGGATGTGCCAAATTCAAAGTTGCCTTCGTCGTACGACTACATTAAAAAAAGGAAAAAAGATTAGCAAACATGTAAAGCATTAACAAATGTTGACATTTGCTTGTTTCATCCTGGGTCAACTTACCGATTTCCTGTGATATGGTGGGCGTGGGTCTCCAAAGTAGATAAACACTTCCGATAGAGACATTCTATAAAAGAGGGGTCGCACAGTGCCCTGATCATTGTAAGTGACGTGATTAATGACTACACCCTCACGAGGGTTGTATCCAATGTGCATTCTAAAATTTTGCCATGTCAAAATTCTATCATCAACTTGGAAGGAAACCCCCTTCGGTCTGGAGATGGCTATTGGTCGCACATCGCGAAGTGACTGGCTTCCAGGGAGATAGTTGGCACTGGTCAACGGAACGGATGCACCAGTACGGTCGGTAGTATCGAAATTTTGGTGAATGGGAAGATCTTCAATGCCGACAACCTCCTGAGCTCCAATATCCACGTAAACGACAAAATCCAAGGGATGAGCTGTTAAATTTCAATAAATTTAGGTTTATCATAAAACATATTCTGTTCTTAACCTCTGCCAACTTGAAGACAAGTAATGGTAAAGTTGATTAACTTACCGTAAAAATTATCCCCAGACCCAAGGAAACGATAAAGGAAGACTTGAACTAGTTTTCGCACACCCGCATACTTTGGGTTATCGTCGACGTAGCCAGACTCCCAAATGTCAGTGACAATGCTGCTCATGTCATTAATCCCGAATTTCTTAATTTTGGCCACCACTTGAGGATCAGAGAGGGCGGCGCTTCTCGCGACATCCTCATTTTCGGTGGTGATGCTGGCTGCATGTTCGTTTGGTTTAGCATCAGTCCAACTTTCTATCCTTAAATTCTCCAAATTAACAGTGACCCATGCAGGGGCTTGGGTGGCGGTGTCCACCAGCAAAACTTGCGCTTTGCGATCAAACTTTCCTGCAGGAGGATTTGTTCCAGAGAGGAAATACTGAACCAGGCTTGCCTTTTCCGGTTCGTTCAATCCGATACAGAGAAACTGAAAGGAGGAGGTACGGTTTGCTGCACGGATAGCCAAAGCAGCGGTTCGGATTTCTAACGCAGTGAGAGGATCAAGCGGATACAGGGGAACGTTAGCTCTGTCATCCAGAATGGGGGAATTTGGTGATTTGGCATGGCCAGGAAGAAGAATGATTTTGTCTAAAAGGTTGGTAGATGGATACCCACTCCCAAAATTTCCTGCGATAAAAATATAGAGAATTTCCTATTATAAAATGGGTATAAAAGTGGGATGTGTAGGATTAACCATAATTTAAATCAATACAAGTAAACTTACTATTTTTCGTGTGTGAATAACTGCCACCGGCTGGAACGGTAACAGCAGCAACGAGGACGCTCACCAGGATAACGGCTCCGGGAGACCGGGGCACTCTTGACCGCTGCATTTCCACACAAATTCCGATACGGAATGCAAGTTATCTTTAAAAATGGAGGTTTACTATCAAGAGAGTGTCACTCAACTGGTAAATGGCACCCAGTCTGAAGTGTAAATGACGTTCTGTATGCGAGGCGAGTGGGCCTTTATAAATGGTTTCGCCAGGTAGTGCTCAGCACCTTCTTAATGTATTTCCACTCGTCCAAACATGTCCGAACTGTAACCAAATTTAACACATAATATTACGATAATCCATGTGGTCATGGTTTAACACACGTTTGTGTATTAGACGAATAATTAACGTCAAGACTTGGACAACAAACTGTACCTTACACCGGTGGTAGGGACCATAAAACCGGTTTGTGGCAATGTGCAATGACTTCGAGTTGACTCCGTTAATTGTTCAATTCAGAATGAAGATGTACTCAAACCTTTTTTATTCAAACCGATGTACAAAGCTATTTTTACACAACTACCTCCCCATGTGTTCCATCTTCTAATCCTGTAAAATCCAATAATTTCTCGAGAAAATGAAGCAAAGGGTCTTTATTGTACTGGGGCAGCCCGCTAGCTATCGGAAAAGGATTACAACAACGGTGTTTAGCCAAAGTCTGAAAGGAGCATTCACAGCGTTTCTCATGTGGTCTATACACAGTGCGTGTTTCAGGTACCCGAAGTGTTGTGGACTTGTTGCACGCAGGTATGAAGCTTAGTACCTTTAAGTACCTATCAAGTCACGTAATCCAATACGGAAAGAATTAACGGAATGTAGCACAATGAACTGGCTGCGGCCAGGGCCTTTTTTGTTTATTTTCCCATATGATGGTAATATGAAATATGACGTTTTGCAATTATTGCACCCAGCAACTGAGGGATTAACCGTTGTGTAATGTTACATTTCTTGACGGAAGCAACCCAAAATTTTACAAAAGATGAAGGTACCATTAATGCACAGGAAATCATAAAATTAGTCTAGACGCAGTTTTATGACATACAAAATTAGACGAGGCAAAATTTTTTAAATTATTGAAATTTTTATTTTCTGCAACTTTATAAGTAACGCAGGAATCTCATGATTCAAAACTTTTACGATAAATTAAAATCTAGTACGATTTCATTTTAATTTCTGTCGAGGTGGAGTAAAATCACGGGCGGGGACCAGGAGTCCATCCGTTATTATCACTATTTTTGCGATTATCATCGTATGCCGTTGTTTGACTCGCAGGTGGGACCGTTACTCCTGGATTCAGAAGGAAAAAGTTACTTGGCCGCAGTCTAAAACCAACCGTACTGCAAAAGAAAAATTACAATGTAACGTCAGACATTTAAAGGTAAAACGATGAATAAGAGTATCGCCAATGAAGCAATAGATTATTGCAGGACTTACTCGGGAATTGAAGAGACTATCGGCCAATCCTCCGGATCGGGAATAAACGCCAATCCAAATACATGCCACAGTACGACATCCGTGTTCTCCAGATTGGCAGTTAAGCTTTCATTTGTCCACTGGGAAACTCCACTGTCCAGGTAGAGACCATCAATGAAAATTTGATTGTCGTCAAAGGGGAGCACCCACATATTTCGGTCGGCGTAAGAGATGCGTAGATTTCTATGGGGGTAGTAAGGCTGCAGCAGGTTGGGCATGTTGGGACCTTGGGGCATAAGCTTCCAGGAAGGTTGTTTCCCAGTTACTGGGTGGGGCGCCGCGTTGGGATTGGAAACCCGCCAGGTACGACCTGGTTGAATATCTGACGGAGCATCCTGAACTTGCTGGAGGACCTTCGACTGCGTTGTAATTCCGTTGCCGAAAGGACTTTGGGCGGGGGGTACAGACACAATGTCTTCCATCGACACTGTGTTACTCACTCCGTCAATATCAGTGTCAATCCTTGCACCGATGAAGTACTGGAAGTTTTCGGCGTATACTTGTGGCGTCATCAGATTTCCATAGGGAGGGGCCTTCACGTCAACTGCGAGTAAGTTTGTCGAGAGAATACCAGTTAGGCGCAAGCTCAGCTCAACGGTGGCATCTTGATAAAATCGCCAGCTGTGGAAATAGTCAATATTTCCAATGGTAACCAAGGAACTGATAGATAACCGTTGGGACCTTGTTACAGCGGTTCGGCCTGACGCGGAATCGAAGTGTGCCCAGAGGGGGCCGGCGTCTTCTTCAAAAATGCACGTTGATTTTTCCACAAGGGTGGTAACGGCTTCACTGTTATGAATGACGGAGTCAAAGTAGTGGGCTTGACCACGACAGAATTCGGAGGAGAGGGATTGGGAGTTGGTGCCTAATTCAAAATTGCCCTCGTCATAAGACTATTTAAAAAAATTAAATACATGATGAGTGAATAATTACTTCAGACTGCATTATTTCATTAAAACATGATTTTCTAGGGAATTTCTTACAATCTTTCTCTGGTAAGGAGGTCGTGGGTCGCCATAGTAGACGTACGACTCAGAAATGGACATTCGATAAAACAGGGGTCGCACAGAGCCTTGATCATTGTACGTCACGTGATTTATGTACAGTCCTTCCCTGGGGTTGTAGCCGACGTGAAATCTGAAGTTTTGCCAAGTCACGATCCTATCCTCCACCTGGAACGAGACCCCATTCGGGCGAGAAATTGCTATGGGGCGCACATCAGTACGAAGGGAGTTGGGAGGGAAGAGACTGTCTGGAAAATAGTTGGAGGAGGACCCTAAAGGAACGGAGTTGCCGGTTCGGTTGTTACGATCAAAACCTTCCTGGATGGGAAGATTTTCAATCCCGCGAACAACCTGAGCACCAAGGTCCACGTACACGACAAAGTCCAGGGGATGCGCTGTGGGGGATAATAAAGACGAGACGACGTTAGAAATTTTTAAACTTAATTCCCGATATTCAAAACGGACAAATGGGAAAAACTATAGCAAGCTTACCGTAAAAATTATCTCCGTTACCAAGATACACATAGAAGAAAATTTGCACCAATTTTCGGACTTGGGCATAGACGGGATTATCTGCGACACACCCAGACTCCCACACGTCCGTAATAATTTTACTGAGGTCATTGAAGCCCAGCGCATTAATTCTTGCCACCACGGCAGGATCCGAAAAAGCAATATTAGTGGCGGTTGTTTGGTCGTCGTCTGGGATGTCGGCGGTGTGCTGATCGGGTCTGGCGTCGGTCCAACTTTCTATCTTCAAAGTATCCAGATTAACTATTGTCCAAGCTGGTGCCTGAGTGGTCGGGTCCACCACCAAAACTTGCGCTTTACGGTCAAACTTTCCTACAGGCGGATTCGTTCCGGAGAGAAAGTACTGAACCAAGGAAGCTTTCTCCGGTTCGTTGAGTCCAATACATGGGAACTGTAAGTTTGAGGTACGATTAGCAGCACGAATGACGAGCGCGGCAGTGTGGATTTCAAGCGCTGTAAGGGGGTCCAAAGGATAAACTGGAAGAATGGTGTCCGTGCCTGGGGTATTGGGTGGACGGATATTTGGTGGGAAAGGAATGATTTTATCCAAAGTGCTGGCTGATGAAATGCTATCCTGTAATTTTCCTGAAAAAAATGCATATTTTAGTTAGAGAGCTATTATTTTAAACGGTACAATATAATTATAATTGATTAATCTGACACTTACTTCTTGCATACGTGTGATGCCCCGAAACTGGCTCCCAAACAAATGATAAGGACGCGACAATAAGGCAAGCTTGTTGAAGCCGAAGCCACGAAGCTTTAATTCGCCCCATGGCACTGGTTAACACAGCACTGCTAACAAACAACCACGATTGGTAACGTTGATATTAAAGAAACGGAAGGATTTCTCAAGTTAATGGAACCACATTCAAATAGTGAATGAAGGCATGAAGGGAGATATGACGGATATTTATACGTTTACTCTGACATTCAAAAAGAGCAACGTGACAGAGGCATCCAGCAAGGGAGAAAAAATGAACCCCAACCCCAGTTAAAAATATACAACGATGTATCCATTAGAAAGGTGCTGTGGGAGGAGTTGCAAGGCAAGGTTTATAACGACATACGTTGCTATTGTTGGATGTGATACCTCAAGCGAATTTTGGTTTTTTATTATCCGAGCTTCAACCTGAGTATTACCTGAGTACTCATACACGGATAGACGCAAAACGTTGGTACGAATTGAACCTTTTTACCACAAAACTTAATTAGTAAGAAGCAGTAGAATGAAGACAATGTATGATTCTTAATGCCGTCGGGTTTAAATAGGCTTAACCGAAAATGCTTTGTAGGCCCCGCATTTTCCTGAAAATGCTATGGATTACTAATACGGCTGCGACACATAATGTTTATTATTAGGATGGATTAGCCGCCAGCCAAGTGAATTTTCTTTGTCATACACAAGCTTCTAGGTATTAGATCGCTTGTATCTCGCTTGCTAATTCCTCAGAATTTAGAAATTTAAAAAAATAGGGGCCTTTGTAATAATCCTCTTTGTGTAAATATGTTAATTTTAAGATGCCACTCATATTTACTGTAACCCTAGCTGGTCTAAACCGGATTTGGTATTGGGACATGTTGTATATCCAGACAGCACTAGAAATGTGCATTAAATGCTAAAGATAGAATAAAATATTTTTTGTAAATACGTGTAACAATAACAAATTTAATTTTTTCTAGAATTACATAAATTTCACAATAAAAATTTTATTCCATTCACTTTGTAAACACATTTTAACCCACCCGCTTCCCTCTCTTTTGCACATATGGGCTACTATAAGTAACCAGTTTAAAAGTTGTGACATCACTATAATTTCCACACATGTATCCAGGTGTTTTTAATCGTACTGATTTAGAGAACATTTAAATGTCTGGAAGTTGGAGTTGTATGCAATCCATCGGTTGACAACTGCAAAATAATATTTTCAAATTATCATTTGAAATTGATTGAATTGAATTGAATTGATTTTCATTATTGGAATAGATTTTTGTACGAAAACTTGAAATAATATGTATCGTACTTATTTTGTTGCCACGGAGAACGGGACAACCCCCGTGCGTGAGGTCGTCTCTTGTGCTTCCATTTTGAAACAAGTTTATCCTACGACAGAGCACGTTTATTTTTAATGAATATTCATCGTCTATTTTTTTAAACAAAATTTACCAATAAATGGCTGATCCACGTCGAGGTTGGATTTTTATGCCCAACTCACAAAAGGGGGTGCTACCACCAGCTTCCGGTTCCTCAATCTACATACATACGTGGTTATGTAAATTACTATCTATCGGTCTATATAATAACACGACTTGTAAAAATGATCCGACATAGTTAATATATCATCCTACATAGTACAAAACCGTGGCTAAACGATTCCCGATTCCTGATTTTCGAATGTGTTCGAACGCTTGGTCTCCCAGGTGCTCTGAAGCAAACTAAAAGATAACTCATGTAAGTAGTCCCTTGCCTGCTGATTGATTTCATATTTTTGCCGTCTTACCGCATCCCTACACAAAAAACAACAATTTTTTTAATCGCCCCATTTTAATAAAATTCCCTCCGAACTAAAATGCTGTTGCCAAATTTCTTACAAATGTCCACTATAATAACGCCCAAACGTATACTCCGTCACTGTTAATTCTTCATCTTGCTCCTGGTCAACTCGCAACCCGGTCAACATTTCCGTCTTCTTGTTAAATCTCCCCACCAGCTTGCTATCCTCTCGCAAAGACAAGGTGGAAGACGTTCGCTGTTGCATTTTGAGTAACATGTACACTATACTGCTGGCTTCCCCAATCAGCTCAAATTCCCCGTCCATAGCGGTAGTCTCTTCGTGCAACTCTTTAATCGTGTCATTTCCCAGGACATCGTGCAGTACCAGAACAAACGGGTATTTGGAGACCTCCTCCGTCTTTACCGGGTTTAAAATAAAGTAGGGATGCAATCTCCTTTCTAGGTAACACCTCAGCATTTTTGTTACTTCCGCCGGCTGAAACGTGGGAGTTCCATCGACTTCGGATTTACAAAGCCACAAAAAGTTCTCCACCCAAAAAGTATCATTCCCTGTTTTGCCCCCATTTCTTTGTGTCAAAAGATCCCGGCCCCTTTGTAGGGGTTGGACGGCGTAATTTTCGGAGATGGGATTTAAGAAAGTATTGAGGAGCATGGACTTATCTGTGGTATTGTGCCACCGATGATTGTGCTAAAAACAACAATTTTAAGGGGGAATCCTCATATTATCTTATGGGCTATACGGCAGTGTTTAAAGGGTATGTGGCTGATCTCCTACCGTTTTAGCGGCATTGTTCCACAGGCGTTTCGCAATATCCAAAGAAATCAAAGGGTCAGCATCTCCATTTTTTGTCAGTAATTTCAATGACAGTTCTAACCACTCTAGAGCCAAGTAATAGTAGTCATTTGTCAACGCGAATATTCCTATTTCAGCGCATTCAGCCGCGGTCAATTCTCCAATGACTTTCGACTGCTTCGTCGACTCTTGGTAAATCTGAACAGCATAATTCCGGTTTTAGATGAAGTACAAAATGAAAAATTGCAATTGCATTGGTCATTTTTACTACCTGTACCTCTTCAGGGAAAAGTAAATACATCTCGTTAATGTGAAGAAAAGCCCAAGACGAGATATACAAGTCTTTCCAGCTGGGATATATGGGAACTTGGGGGGCTGCAACGGAGGGGGCAGATGGATCCTCCGTTGGAGGAAGGGAAAAGATATGAAGCTCTCGGAAGACGTCGTCTTGACCACGTATCGTCAAAAAAGGTTGAAAAAGGACAATAAAATTCTCTTTTTAAAAAATGATGTTCGACGTTGCATACTTACTTACTACTTACCTTGATGTTTAATGTATTCCTGGGAGGAGATCAAATTTCGCAACTCTTGAGTAAACGTAACATAGCGGGTTATCATCATGTGAGAGAGGACCGCACTGGAGCCAATAACTCTACACCGCTCAGTCTGGGTGTCTGGAACCAGCAAGTTTTCGGGGGCAGTGGCGTTCTTGGAAGACCTTTCATAATCTTCGATGTATCTTCCCATTTGAAAAAAAATCACCCAAATTCCTTTCAAGAGCCTTAAGACAGATTCCAAATTTTAAGAAAAATTACTTATCAATCCATCCTAACTCTAACTCCAGGTCTGCCAATCGGGGTTTCAACGCTTTGTAGATGGCTTCGTCCTTGATAGACCACTTGATTAACTTATTCATCGAGTGTAAAGTTCCAAAGTCCTTGTCGTTGTGTACGCTCATGTTCAAGTCGTTGTTCCCATATAATAAAATCCTACTAGCTAAAATGGGGAAAATGAGAAAGGTAACTTTTGCAGCTACACAAAGCTGAAGAATGCCCATGTCTCCCAAAATATTTAGGCAATGCTCTTCCGTTATGATAAATGAAACATTTACCTTCGCAAAGTACCAGTACTTCTTCGCTATTGTAGTAGGGCAGTGAACATGTCGATGAACATTTTTTATGTAAACAAAGGAACAATGCAACATTTTTAACAAGAGATTATTAAAAATCTTTTCGATCTTCATAAACTAGCTTTAGGTGTACAAAATGACAATGAACACAACTAGTTATTATTATTCTTTGTTGAATTTCACGTTTTGATGGAAATTGGTAAACTTGTGATGCCGAATATATTTTTATTGCAATTACAAACTTGGATTTTTTACAAATTGTGTAGAATATCACACGGATTTACACATATTTTAGCATTAACGGTGAATGGGTAGTTGTAATAATTGCTGATGGGTCTCAAATAACAACGCATTTAATTTTTGTGATCATTCATGTTGAGTTTGGAGTAGACTTTTAATCTCTTGTGATCGTGAGTGTCCTGAAATAAAATTGATGATTGATAATGATAAAACATCCAATCAGGAAAACTGTTTTAAAAATTATTATCTACTTTATAGCTTACCCTCCCCTTGCTAAAAGAAGAGTATAGCTCTGCCCATGCGCCATATAATCATTGACCTGCATCCAGCCTTGACCCAATTTGTCATCATCTCGAATGAGTAAATTTCTGTCATAGATTTTGAAGTGCCAACGCTAAAATAAAAAGGACACTAAGCTTTAATTTTGCGGATGAACATAGTTCCTAGCAGGTACTACCGAAGATACTATAAAAGTGGTCAAGATAATTTGTCTGTTATTGTTATTGATAAGCGCGAGGCGCCAACCTGGTCATCGTTCCTGTGCCAATGAAAAGTAAGCTTGTCGTCCCAAGTGGGATCGTTTACACTGGAGGCGTGGCTTGTTTTCCCAACTTCCTTTTCCCTTCCTGTTAAGCCATCAGTAGCGTACACCACGACTGCAGGACAGGTCATACATAACGCATTAATTGAAAGATTATTATCCGAGCTTAACTTTTGCAAAAAAAGCATTTTTGTTCTTTTATGCAAAATTTTTATAATCAATCACCATAGGGATCAGATTTCAAGGACAAAAATGCTAGATTATCCTTCGACAGTAAGTTGTTAGCAGACAGTTTAAACTTTAACTTTTCATTGTCTGGTGTGCCCTCTGGAAGTGGGAGCTCACCCAGCTGTATCCCACTTCTGGAATTTTCCACATTGGGATTTGTAGATTTTACAGTCAAGTAGCTATTTGACATTACAAAAGAGATCACGATGTAGCACAATGGTGCTAACTTTTTCTCTCTCAAGGTCATTTATACTTGGTATAGACAACATTATAAAATCAATACAGTATGTAATTTACCCTGCTTTGTCAAGATTGGCATTGACAAACTGCCCTTTGTCCACGTAATCAGCCACATTTATCCATACTCGACCCAGTGCTAAAATTGTAAACAATCTGTGCATAGTTGCCTAATCCAAATTGTTAAAGCTATCTACACTCTAAACTAATTTGAGCTGAAAGTATAACTTGTTTGGTTAATAAACTTACTGTCGTCCTCCTTTACATCATCTTCGTCATAAACGTGAAAGTACAAATACTGGAAAGATAAGGAAACGCTGGTAATGTTTTAGGTAACTTAACCATACTACGTATAGAATTTACAATGAGTGTACTTAGCCAAAGAAACCTAAAAATTTTAGTAGTCGAATTTTTGCGATACCTGATCACTGCTACGATCAAATTTAATGTGAAATGTGTTCACCCAGTCGGGATTTTCCTGGTCTTGTATCGCGTCGCTTCTTCCAATTTTGACCTTTGTAAGTCCCCCATCATTGCTGTACGACACCTCATAGTAGGGATCGCTTGTTCCTTAAATAGTTAAAAGATAATGAATTTTAATTGGTCACGTTATTATTATTTATTTTTCCACTCACCAATGTCATCCCTATTTAACAGGTTTCTCGCGGACACTATGAACTTCAGGTTGGGATCACGGTGGCAGGAGACTATGGCAACGCATACCGTCGCCAAAATGGAAAGCTTGATAATCATTATTTACCACTCAGAACGGAATATTTCAAAGGTGATGTGATGATGTTTGTTCCAGGCATGGAATCAAAGTAATTTTTGGTTTGGTGGGTGCTACTTATAAGAAAAATAATTTTCTGTATATATTCTGTATAAATTTCTGTATATTACTGGACATATCAAGTTAACATACACATACACACGTTTTATGGGACAATTATGTGGACAAGTGATTTCAGAGGCTCTATAATTCCAGTTTAGGATGACTTTCATGTTTTAAATATATTAAGCTTAAGATATGAATAAACCATGAACCACATCATCATCAGTTGGTGCTGGAATTGTCTGTTTTTAGAGTTGTTACAGTAAACGATGCTAATTTACAGAAACTTAAATGCATTATTATACGAGGGGTTTCAAATGTCTTCCAAGAAAAGAAAGACCAAGTTCGTATGTACGTCAGTAACATCAGAAAAAAATAGTAAATACTAAGATTTACTTTACAAATTGCTTTGTGGTTGCTAGGTTGCTATAACTACTTGATAATTAGTACCGCAACCACATCGTATGAGATACCGAATCAAGTGCTGAAAAGTTAAAAGTGAAGATTTTTGAATGTTATTTAGAAATGCAAAAGTTGTGGAAATATTTTTTTAATAAACCCTTAATACACGGACTTAAATATGAGACGAAGAAACGTAGAATTAACAAAATGGATCTTACAGTATCTTGTTGATTACACAAGGCGGATAGATTGAGAGACCAGATGCGTGTGCAAAGGTCTAACAATCTATGATGACCTTTGACCTCCTCTAGAACCTAAACTTTCGACCGATATACACTAAAATCTGAATTCTCGAT
>JAHZNE010006978.1:0-13743 GCA_027744055.1 Callyntrura sp. NNG-2020
TAAAGTACAGCATAGCCACCATATTTGTTGTTATTCATCGTACATACGTCATTTCACAGCTGACCGCTAGAACAGTCTCTCGTTTCTACTGTCGCTACCTTAGTATTCTATAAGCCTTGCATATGTTGAAACCATAATTATCGATTGCATATGCATTTATCCATTCTCATTTAAAGAGAGCACAAAGTTGTAACCATAGTTTGTTTTTAATAAAAAGAGAACTGTTTATTATCTCGTTTATTTTCTCAAAAAAAAAACAGGAAGGATGGAATCATTAATTGCCAAGTGGCCAAAAACTTAAAAATATAAGTGTATATAAGTCGTGGTAGAACACACTTCTCTGCTCAATGTGTCATAATTTCATTTTTAATCTACAGGTACTTATCAGAAACCATTGTCAATCTATTCTAAATAATTATGCTGTTGATTCCCTCCTTGGTGTTTCAGGGGGTGGTGGGGGGTTCATTGGCTTAGATATTTCTGACATTTTAATATCCCTCGATCCTCTGAAAAATATTTTCATCAAAATAACATAATATAAATAAATGTAGCACAACTATATTAGTACATTAAAGTTGAAATATTGAACTTTAAATTTTTATCTTGTTTTGTTTTACATGTAAGTTGGTCGGGTAGAAATGGGTTCTTCTTGATTCCTGCTCTTCCACCAACCGATACCAACTGCAGCTAGTATGAGGATAAGTACCATGATAAAGAGCACTAGTCCGGCAGTTTTAGCGCTGGATACGGCCTGATGTTCGCCTTCCTCTAAAATTAAAGAAACGTGCTCCTCCGTTAAAAACTTTGCTCGCCAGACAATTCATTAAATAAACAGGAACTGTGTCGCTTTGTTAGCGACATTTTTGCAACGACACCTGTGTCTGCATGTAAGTAATGTTTTCTGCTCACGATGCTTTATGCATTATGTTTAAAAAAGCAAACAAGACAAGCTTAGGAGACAACCGGAAACTTTTATCATGATAATGCAAATACAAAACAAATATTACATTTTAATATATATAGATGAATAGATACACATAATGACGGCACACGCAAGTTCAGTGACTCACAGTAACAAATATATCATAACTAAAACTAGCTAGATCGAAAATCAATATACAAAGTATAAAATATTTCTACCCACCACCACACGGTGGGTCGGACTCGGAGTCTAAAGTTTGTCTTCCACATACGTGTATTCTGTATGGCAAATATAAATTATTAAAATTGTTCTATCACTACTGATCTCACCCTAAATTGAAGGGCTCCATTTAACTACATTCCCTCAAAACTCGACGATTTACACAAATCTCAATACATTTGGTTCTACTTCAAAAGATTTTTCGATTAATTTTGATATGCCCAAATTATAATGTCATGAAGTGATTGAAAGTAGCCCCTGCTTGCATTAAAGCTGCATTTCCACAAATTGTAAAAGTTTTGTTAATAACTCGTCGTAACGTGGAGCCACGAAGTAATTATAAATACGACGTGTTCACTGATATAGAGCAAAATTGTGGAAAACCCTTGGTATTATTTTACCAATACTAGTGCTAAGCTCATTCTAAATGCATTGGGTTATTCTATTAAATTGCAATAGTAGATGAAACATAAGAACGATTGTCTGACGAGGTGGATGAATCCTGCCTTCTTGGTAATCCGCCCAGGGAAGATCCGGGAGCCATGGTCCGAGGTGTCATGTTAATGTTTTGTTCGTCCCTAAATTCAATATGATCTGGCCGACCTGGAATGGGCTCTCCGGTATAGTATACAGCGTCATAATGTTCATTTGGGGGAGATCCTGGAGGTCTTGCTGTTGTTTTTCCGGGGGTTTCTGTTGCTGTTCTGGGAGGATGGGTTGGAGTTGAGGTATAACCCGACGGAATTGAGGGGGGCATTTGAGAGTCCCTGGAACCTTTTCTGTTACTGCTGCCCCCAGAACTACGTCGTCTTGGTCGCGAATTGTTACCATTTCCGTTAATTGATGAGGATCCATCTGTCATTCTAGAGGAACCTCTACTTAAAGATGACCTTGAGGAGCGGGGAGAACTTTCCAAAATGGGTACATTTTCCATCATAGGTGTTCGTGCCACCGTCTCATTGATCCTTTTTGGATCATTGCTGGAAAGAGGAGGAGGAGGCGGTGGAGGGGCAGCGGTGTTTAAGGGAGTCATACTACTTGGCACTGGCTGATTGTATCCCGGTGAGGTAACCATGACACTAGCTTCGTTTGGAAATGAACCGCTGGATCGACGGTAGCTAATATAAGTGGGGGCTCCAGTTCCAGGTCTAACTGGAGTAGATGATGTACCCCCTCCAACTGGGGCAAGTTTATCGGTGTAAAATACTTCCGGTTTAGAGTCGTTGTCATAAGTACGTCGACACCAGATAATGAGGAGGACACATAATATCAAGATGGGGATGAGGATCCCGAGAACGACCCCAGCCGTTTTTGCGCTCGCTACTGCGGCGTGTTCTCCCGCCTCTGTACATATTTAGGATTAAATACCTTTCCTTAAAACAAAACTTTGGAACTCTACTGCAACTAATATAGAATGACAATATGCATATTCACATTTACTAATGTAGCTCTACGGACAAACGTAATGGTCTCAAAAAGCGAAAAGCGCACAAAACAATTCTTTGCATTCAAAACAGGAGTATGGTATTGGTATTAAAAAACTTTCTAGTATGTAAGCATTCATTTAGCAAAATCCAGCAGTAAATTAAAAAAATTTAATGGCCCTGATACTGCTTGACCGCCTATCTTAGGACATTGGGGTATTGAATTTATATTTGTTCGCATTATGCTACGACAAGAAAGAAAAGACAATTATAAAATAAAATTTACCTATGCATCTTGTTGTTCGAGCAGGATTCCAACTCAGCCATTCTGCTTCCGATCTCTGATCGCCCTTTCCGGAGTACGGATTATTCCACTCTCCATTAGCCAAGCATTCCCTCCGACGCTCTCCCACAAGAATAAAATTGGGATCACAGTCAAACTCGACTTTAGTACCTGGCGTGTACTTGAATGTACTCTTTCGTCCGTGAATGGGCGTCATTAGAGCTCCACAAGAAATAACTGCAACAGGAACAATCACATTGAATTTGGGTTTGCAATACTTAAGAAAAATTAAATGAAAAGAGTGTAAAATGTAGAGTACTGACTTGGCTTGAGACCCGTGTCTTTCAACGTTACAAATTGATTTTCGTAGTATTTAGCCCAGTGGCCATATTCCCGATTGAGAGTCACAGCGAAATCGAATCTACATGGAAGAGACTCGCCACAAAACTCTTCTACCTCCTGCGGGGTCAGCGTCCTGGATTACATAACATTATGTCATTTGTTAGTTTGAAATTTACTGTTCTCTTAGTGTATAAATGCTTTTTGAATTAAACGTTTCCTGATTTCTTACACATTGTAAGGTATAATTTGTCTCAAATCCTGGGTTAGAATAGGTCGGAACATTTTATCGTTGTAGCTGGAACTGGTCTTCCCATTTTCATGATAAAATAGAGAGTAGCCCTTTTCACCCGTGTCTTTTTCATCTACCATCCAATTTATAGCGAACTGGTTGTGAATGGCGTCCATATTTGTTCCTCCTCCTGCACCTATTGTTCCATCTGGTAGGACCAGATCGTCATCCATCGTACCACTCCAGTTTCCAAACAAACCACGAGTTTGATTCTACAAGTTTTTAACAACTCGGCATGAACTCATATACTTGCATACAATATATAGTCTTTTTACGATGTTTGTAAATGATTATCAGAATGCTTTTCAATTTTACCAGATAAGTCTTAGGAAGATAAACACGAGTGGTCATATGTCCCATGTTTTCAATGACTTCTACTCCGGCTCCAGACTCAAACATGGCAATAACATGACTCTGATTTTGAATTGCCGTCGGAGTGTAAACTGTAACTCCCGGGAATGTTTGAATTTTCTGCGGATATCTATCAAAGAACACCCTGTGGTTATCCACAATAACGTCCAGCTTATAGCGCCACTGTGCATCCCTCGGCCGCATTCTAACTTCCACCGTCACAGACTGATTATCCTTGGCAGCGACTGCGGTTAAAACGGTAGCTTTTATTTCTCCATTATGGTTAGGTGTCAACTGTTCAAATCTTCCCTGGACATCAAACTTGTGCCTGTCGGTTTTTGACTTGACTAAAACAAACTCGCCCCGTCCGTTAAATGTGTATGAGAGGCCATCAAAAGTGTAAACATGTGGGTCTCCAAAGACAGTGGCAATTGCAGTAGGCTGATAACCAACACAATTTTGGGAGACTCTCCGCTCAAAACGGAATGTCATACACCACCAACTGTGTTCGTGTTCCCACATGCAACAGGGGAAGAATGGGGCGACATCGTGTAGATAATGTGAAAGAGATGGGACTTTAGAAGCTTCGTTCCATGGAATGTGTCCGTAATCATGGGCTCTCCCAGGACGACCTCCCCATTTGTTGTCCATGGTCATCATCAAATAACCGTGCATGTCGTAGCAACATTGCTGACCGGAACCACTTCGACTGTTTTATATAAAAATAAATCGCGTGCATATGAGTAGGGCACTTATATTGTACATCTTTGCTTGATTTTTATTGCAAAGTTTAAATTTCTTACGTTGGCATTGCGGATCGGACACAGTGCTTAGCATTATAATGAAGATAACAACTGGAGACCTTGCCATCCTTATCACAGTTTTGGTCGGGTAAAAATCGTCCTTTGTCTGCTAAGGCTTGTTCCAAACTACATGGACAGATTGGAAGCTAAGAAAAAGCATTGCCAAAAGAAATATTTTTTTTTACATATATGTACATAGTTTAGAGTCACATGTCATAACGTTTTATGTAGTGAAGTAATTACATCTGAAGCAAAATTCTTTAATAGCCTATCCTGCACAATCCATTTTTCACAAATCTGCTCACTCCAAGATCGACCATACTTGTTTTTCCAGGATGGTAGCAAATACCACGCCAATGGAATAGGCCGACTCCAAATGACTGGTTCGTAAGGGATTCCAAGGGCATCGCTAGGATATGTAATGTTTACTGAAATGATTCCTATTTCGTATTGCAATTTCCAATCATCGATTTTCCTATGGTAGTCTTTGGGGTTGACGACAAACTCGCCATTGTTAGGAGTTCCTAGCGCTAAAGACTCCAGGAAAACCAGTTCAGGGTTAATCGTGTTTTCTCGATAACCCCACAAAGTAATGGACACTGGTGTGTTGTAGTCTGTAGTCAAATTTTTGGTGTCCCAAACAATACGTAGTTGTTGAGGTTCCTTTTCGAGGTGATCGTTGTTTGGGAATTGAACTAGCTCTGGGGCAGTGAATGGGGTTTCGACAAGAAATTTCCCTTTCCAGTGGAGGTCATTACTACCATCTACCTCGACGAAAAAATCGATATAGCCCGTAGCGTAAATGCGCGGCATGATGCACGTCGCACGATTTTTATCGATGACTGCGCCTTGGACACGAATAGTGTTAAAACGACAGTTGATCTTTTGAGTGCGATCAAAGCAAGGACCGGTGACGTTGACTATAGTTCCCCCGAGAAGATTCCCACTTTCGGGAGCAAATGAAAGTTGTTGTTTGTAAGCAGCCATGTCATCTACATTGTCATAACAAGAGGAATATGTATGTTATATAATGATTTGGCGGAAGTGATTTCAAAATTAAATAGTAGTTGTGCCAAGAATTTCTTACATATCTCAGGAATGCACTGTCCTGACATAATCTTTTCGTCAATTCTAAAAATGTGACGACCAGGAAAGTTATTTACGTGACCGCTGGAAAGGATATTATTGAATTTCGGGGTTTGAGAGTACGGCTTATACTCGAATGATCTTGTGCCGTTTCCAGCATTGAAGCCAATCTAAAAAAAATGAATTCACAACATTACGTTGGTATACTAAAGTAGTGAAACTAGTGAAAGTGAAAGCTAAGCCATGCAATGAATTTTGTTGACTTACAAATGCAGGTGTACCACCTGTCCCGTCTTCAGAAGAGCCACCAGCTTCAGTGTGAGTTGACCAACCAATATGTTTGTAGTTATACATAGCGTACGTCCTTGTTTCGTCCGTAGCAATAACCAATTGAAATGTGTTCGTCTACGTGACAACAAAATACGTAAATATGGAATGGGAAACATTATGTCAGAAATGCAAGTAGACATATTATATTCAGTAGTTTTACCGTCTTTCTGGCGTGAATGGTGCCACCAGCAAAGGTTACATTTTTCCAAGTAACGACTACAGCGTGCCTGGGTTCAAACCATTCTGCACCAACAATCCCCTCCCGTACGTCCCATTTAAGTCTCTCCCTCATTTCAACCCCCAATTGGTCTGTTCTACCCATCAAATCTCTTTCGATTCTGAAATATACGCCGGAACGTCTAGGGTCTAATTCGTCACCACGCAACTCTCCAATTTTACATTTGGAATAGAAAGGTCCAATGAAGGATGGATCAGAATGTTTGGGGTAATCTACGATAGGAAATGTGAGCGGATACGTTGGTGATAAAGTGGGACCGTCGCTAAACGCCAAAAAGCCATGAAGGGATACCCATGTATAATTGAAGCCAAAGCCAAAAAAGGGTAAAAGAAAGTTCAAATGTTTGGTGACTTGAGGGGAGTTATCCTAAAACAAAGAATGCATATGTTTCTTTAGGTTATATTAAGTCATATATGATGAGCCAAGCAAACTTCTGGAATCCTATCAACCACCACCACCCTATAAAATATTCGCGTTTCGCGTGTGTACATCTTTTCTTTGATCTTAAGATATAGTTTAATTTTTGTCAACCGCTTCGCACCGTCTTGTACATCAATCATGCAGCAAGTAGTAATGCTGGTCACGTTAGTCTCGTAGTGTCCATATATATAGTCACGCATAGATAAAATACGTTGCTACTATCACGTTGTGCGTATATGTATTTTTGCAGATCAATATTTTTCACGCGGGTATGGTGGACGCATTCCAGGGTTTAAATGCGAGCTAAATAGTATTTTGTAAAAGCAGATATTTTAAGAAACCTTAATATGTTGCTGGTAGTCGCCAATATTTTCGTTTCCGCCTTGATCATAAAATGGATACAAAATATCTGACCGAATATACTGAAGTCGGGCTGGATTCAAAATGTAATTTGTACTCATTTGGCGGGCAGACTTGTCGTCAGGGTTATAATTGTAAGGGTCTATTCTTGACATCATCGGGTCCGCCCTTCCATCATATAGGGGCTCTGGTGGCGACGGCTTGGCGAAGGTAGCTAATAAGAAGGAAACCATTTAAATCTCATGATAATTTCATATTCATTGTTACAAAGCCAGTTTTTAAACATTTGCTTTATTTTATGATGTTGCTACGATTTTGAGTATTGTTCCAAAACAATCCATTTACGGTAACATATTTTTTGGAACGCAATATTTGCAATCAGTGTATGATTCATGATTATTATTCCAGTTGATGACCTCATTTTTGTCACTTATCTAACTCTCTTGTAGTGATAAGAAACAAAATACTGGCAATAAAATAAGGTATGTGTGTGGTTGGATAGTATCAGCAAAGCGGTAAATGGTTTTCACACATTTTTGGCAAACTGATTTTAACGTACTTTGTCGCTTAACAATTTGAGCCGTCTGAAAAAATAATGATGTCTGCTTATGTATGTGCTATTTGTGATTTGTTGGTATCATTAGCATTGTCATCATATCATGAATCGTAATGCTTAGGTAAACAAAGGTGTGGGATGATGTGATGTGATTGAGTAAGCGTCCCTGTAATAGCGGCGGATAAAGTATAAGTGTGGATATATTTATATATGATTCAGGATGCTACATATTCGACAATAAGCTTGTACATTTGTAGTGATAAACATTCTCATTTGTTATCTTTTCTGCCTTTTTATGTAAACGTTTTCAGAATTTCAGGTTATCAAGAGATCAACGAAAAATATATCAGAAAATGAGATCGAGAGCACAATAGTGACAATAACGTGAAAAAATTTCCAGCTAAACTTAAACGAACGCTTTTCTTGTTCCATAAATACAAAACAAAAGTATTTTGGGTGTATAGACCGTTATAAAATTACAATACATATGCATAGAGAATTCTTTGTACTTACGAACAATCTCCACGTCATCTGGCAACTTCTGTGGGTTGGCCGTTGTCCACAGGGACATTGAGATCACAAAAATTAAAGAAATTTGGAACATTTTTGTTCTTCTTAAAATTGGCAAGCCACTACCACCTAAGGCACTTAATGCACTGGTAAAGCGCGCCATATTTAATGACGCAACGTTAAATGGTCGCTATATTCTTAATATTCTATTAAAATTGTCAGTTTCACTTTTAACAAACACTCCTACACTCACATTCCGAGTTTTACTAAAGACAACCTATAATTTACAAAAATTGGTAAGCGTTGGTTAGCTCCCAATTTAAATGTTCAAAATGAAGGGTAACTGGCTTGCTGTAATATTTTTTGCAACTTCACCCCTATTCGTGCAACAGCAAACTGGCGATTGATTTTATCTGTGTGATGGTTGTCGTTTCCCAGCGTTTATGGCCAGTGCGCCATTTTACACATTTATATAGAGCAAGATAGGGAATTCACGTATATGATGGCGATATGTAAATCACCCCAACCTGAGTATCCCGAAATCTGTAAATAATAAAAAACGTACCAACGGAAAAGAACACCACTTATCTTCGCACAATGATAACAGAGAGTTAAACAGAAGAGATAGTCACGTAGATGACTTCATCATGAACATGATGATCATCGAATTCTTCGTCATCATTCTAGATGAAGCAGTACGTTGTTTCATTGTCATGCCGTTGAAAATGAGAAACAATTTACAACGCACCAGCTCCTGGTTTCGTAAATGTGCAGAATAAGATATGTGAATTACTCCTCGATTTTATCAGTTTCACTGGCATTGATACGTCAGTAACGTCAACTAGTGTAAAATTCATACTTCACGTCGGTGGGTATTAATACCCACGTTGAAAAATGGAATTACACTCATGCTGTTAAGATCAGTACTGGCAGCAAACGTTAAAGCTGCGCATGCACTGCATGCTGCTGGAATTGTAACATTCCTAACTGTAATGTAATGCGTAAATGTAACTTGGAAGGAAGGATCGTGTAATTTAGTTTATTTTTAAAGAGCAGTTCACTGAACGGTGACTCATTCCCAACAAATTTAATCCTGTTCCTGTAGGTGGAAAGCACAAATATTCAGAAAGGGAAATGTTCGTGAAGTGTGAATGCGATTGTGTAAATATTTAGCAATCGTTCTACGAATAATTCCAGTTGCAGTTAGAATGTAACATAAAATACACACCTACTTCATGTTACAAATTACATGTGTCAGATGCAGTCTCTTTATCTCAATTTTTGTATTATGAACATGATGACCGGATATGGCGTACCATGGACCGCTTAATACTGCAGTAAGTATTATAAGTACCCTTTTATTTGGCACTTTTTGCTAAAAAAATAAATTGAAGTAAACTTATTTCAAACTATCAAAAAGATTAGCTTTTATTTTTAATTTTGTCAGTGGAGCGACAAATAAAGTAGCTCAGCAATCGCTTGATTGACCCATTGACACAGCAATGATTCCATCTGAAGAAATTAACATTTTTGCATCACAAAACAAATACATTTTCAATTACTACTTTTAATTCAATAATGCTACACTTACTCAACTCCCTGGAATTTCAGCATCTCTCTGATTACCGGTGAAAATTTATCCGCGGGCATAATAAAATCGTCGAAAATTGGGATAATATTTCTCTTAAAGTTCACGGCTGTCTTTATCTCCTGCAACAAATCATTCATTAATCCCTTATCAATCAATAGTTCGTACATGCCTTAAACTCCGGGGCATGTCGGTTGTTTACTTGACTAACCTGATGGATTACGTCAGTATAGTTTACATCCCCGATACATCTATCTAAGCTTCCATTAGACAGTATAAAAATGAAGTTAGGAGAGGCCCTGATTGCCTCTGTTAATTGATTGTCCCAATGACCAGCTTGCAAGTCGTCAACGTCCAAGAAAGTTGAGACGTTCTCCTTTTGTAAGAGAACTTTTAGGAGCATGGCCAAATGCTTGGAAGTGGAGCGCCGATAAGAGATAAATGCAGTGTATGTGCTGTTGTCCCCGGTGCAACCACTAACAGTAGTCTAAATAAATTTCCAATATTTCTAAGCTTCATTTTTCTAAGTTTGATTCCCGTTCCAAATATGGTAATGCAAGGATATTTCGATAAACATTAATAAATATAAATTAAATGTTAAGTACAAGCAAGTGTACGCTAACCTGTCGATTGATGCCGACATTGGTGACGGTGCCAGGACCATCATTATTATTATCGTATATCGATACTGGCTTACAAGTTACAACGGTAAAAAGTGTAAGATACAATGATATTGATAGTGTCGATATAATGGTATTTATGAAGTTCATTTTAAGTTAAAAGCTTGCCACCGGGAGTGCGCGGGTACGTGGAACCAGAACACTTTTCTTCGGATGGCTAGTGAAATACTGTCAACTGTATGAAGACGATGAATGAATGAACTTACAATTGCCTAAACCAATTTATCTCTATCATTTTTTTTGATAATTGCAGATGCACGCTAGATAAATTGCATTGGCCGAATACCTATAATATCATATTATTATTCTGACATCATATGTCAGCGTTATCTATTATTATTCATGATCATAATGAGCTGGTGAAGCTTACATGTTATGCAATGACATTAAAATGCCATGTACATGTTTATATACCTGTTAGCTTACTGGGATTTTTATATTAAATATATATTTTATAAGCTCAAATGCTGGTGGAGGTAGCGACAAAAAGAAAATGATTAGAATGATACGATGTGTATAGATTATGCTGTCGTTATGCTGTATTTCATTTGTTAAAAATGCCAAAATTTGTCTTTCTGAAATTTCTGTTGAGAGGAAGCAACCAGGACAAGCAATGATAAGTACCAGGATGTAGAGTAGAGGCATATACTAATTTGCGGCAGATTTTTCAATACACACAACACAATTGAAGTTAACACCGACATTTAAGTGGTCATCATTATGGAAAAAGGAATGTTTTCAGTGAAGATGAAGAGCCACACTACTACAAGTACTAAGTTTGTTGCTTACTCTGATGGGGACATGATGAATGAAAATGAAAATAAGGCATCAACGAAGTTAATCAATAGCAAAGCATAAAATATTAGGTTTGTACTTATACGAACGATGCGATTTTTTATTTAATTTTTTATAATACTTTTAACATTAAATATAACTATTTAACAAGATAGTAAGTATACATCGTACTAATTCTCTGCAAGAACCAGAGAGCTCTTACATTCATCTCTCTGACATGAACAAAGTGTGAGAATTGTGAAATTGTATCAGTCAAACATCATCGTTATTTAATGTAACAGTTACATTATTTCTATGTTTCTATGACTATGACTACATGTTGTTTCTGTATCACTAATTTAAGATTACATGATATACAAGTAAAAAATATCACGAATGACCAATTCCGTGTATCTCATACATAAATACAACAGTTAACCGGGATTGGCGACAAATACTTATACGTGTAAAACTACAAAATAGTGTTCCCTAATCCTGTCGGTATTGGTAACAAACAAGAAACGTGTATTATCAAATATAAAAATACTGTGGGACGAAATTTGTAAAATTAAACATCGTAATAAAACCTTAGTCTACTTCTTCTATTGTTGGGCCAGTGCCGTTGGAATGCCCATTTGTAGTAGCGCCACCAGGGAAACCATTAGGAGCTGCACCACCCGGGAATCCACCAGGGAATCCGTTAGGCATTTCACCGCCAGGAAAACCATTGGGAGCTCCATTGCTGGACCTTGTTTTGAACCATTTTGCTGAATTCCTTTGTACTACGCTGACTAAACCTGGAAAAAGTACAAAAAACTTTATGTAAATATACACATTGAAATACTTAAAATTGATTATGGCAATCTTTGTTTAGCTAGCCATTACGCTTTAGAAATAACAGTCACTTACTTTTTTGAAAAAATGCTTTCTTCGCTTTGCAAAATACTGGTTCACTGATATACAGATGGGCAGCTTATGAATAACTCAAACTTTATATAAAAACTCTTATTGGAAAGTGATATTTCACTGCTTATGGTTAATTCTTCAAATTGAGCAAAAGATATTTGTACTTGTGTTTTTGCACGTATAAACTTTAAAACTTCAACTTCCTTTAACTTGTGCTTTCCTGTGTCTCATTTCTGTACTTTCATGCTTTTCGCTTGTATCATAACTGAAACTGTGCTGGTGCCGGCAGCTCGTTTTATACATAGCTAAAAGAGACCTAGGATTATTCAAGTGAGCTCTGGGCATCGTGAGATCCTCTGAGAAGCTTCTCGATATTTGTCGACGTTTCTAGCATTATAATCGTGAGTATGACGCATTCTGGTTATGATGAAATCACAAGCAATCCAACTTGCCGTTTCATCACATCATCATCATCACGCGGCTCAGCATAGCACAACAGTTGTGCTGTGCAGGTATCATAAGTGTTATAGATGGGAATTGGGAAACGTGCTTTTCGTGAGAAATGAGAGCCCCATAGTTTGCAAATGAGGGGTTCTTGTTTTCCAAGTAAAACTATGTGCTTGTGCTACGGAGTAAACTGAGCACATGGGCTGTTTGACGAAGAATGCTTTATGAACGTACAAGGTGTATGTAGAGTATAGTAGTAACAATGGGAACAGTTCTAATAATGTTATATCTCCCTTTTTGGATACATATTTTGTT
This sequence comes from Callyntrura sp. NNG-2020, assembly GCA_027744055.1. Taxonomy (NCBI): domain Eukaryota; kingdom Metazoa; phylum Arthropoda; class Collembola; order Entomobryomorpha; family Paronellidae; genus Callyntrura; species Callyntrura sp. NNG-2020. The sequence continues at coordinate 12,844 of JAHZNE010006978.1, forward strand.
CTGGATATGTAATAGATACGTATTGTAAATACAATTGTATTCATAGTATAATATATTAGGTATGGCTAAAGTGAACGTAGAAAATAAGACCACGTTGTTGTCTGGATGTGCACATTCCCATATGCTTCTTATACGTTGTTAAGGAGTACAAATGTACAATGAATCCACCGCAATTTATTCACCATCGTCAGCAGAACTGATGAAAATTCCAAACTTATAGAGGATGAGGGTACTAGAAATGTGCTGTATCTTTACAACACGTGTGGCTGAGCAAGTAATAAGCGATGGGAAGCTCTAAAATGCTCTTATCGAAATGCTTCTTGTTTTTTGTTTCATCGAATTTTCTACTTTGTTCTAGAACTTCATGCTCGGGTTTAACATTCACATTACGACGTGGCTAAAAGTTATTATTTGCATGATGTAAATATAGTTTCCTGTTCCTCATCAATAATAAACGTAAAGATTTGATTTTGGGAAAAGAGAGAAAAATGAAGCAACGTTACTTTTATTTATAAAAGTTAATTAAATGAACTTCTTTTTCCTGTTTGAAAACGTAAAGTAATAAAGTCAAAAGTACAAGTAAAATCTTCCTCGAGAAGGTTTAGGTTTCATCGATTGTCACATTTTTATCTGAAAGCAATATGGTATTTTATTTATCACCTTGCTTGAATAAAAATAGCGTCACCGGCGGCAATGATAGTGGAACTTAAACGCGTTATTGTTGCGGATGAAAATATCGAATGAGATTAAATTCTGATGGATACCACATAATTATTTCAAAAAATTGTCGCATTGTCCAAGGCTGATGGGAAGTTTATCCCATACTTTTTTCCCTTGTAGTTTTTATTTGGGAACGTCAACTGGAAAAAAAATTGACAGGCATGTAGCCAAAACTTTGAT
>JAHZNE010006979.1:0-15920 GCA_027744055.1 Callyntrura sp. NNG-2020
TACAATATTGAGGACAAAAGTTTAAACACATTCATTTTAGAATAAAAGAAAAGACGATAGAAAATTGAACCTGAAATTTACATTTCGTACGAAACATACATGCAATTGTAGGAGGTCAGAGCGTAATTTGAGTGAATTACAGTGCAATATTTGTTGGTGGCTCTATATGGACTTTACAGTTGTAAAATTGTTACACTCCAAAGATGTCCCATAATTAATACGCAAATGAGATATCCAGGAGATGTCCATGCACGAAAAGAAAGCTATTCGGTTGGTGTTTTAAATGTACAATTTACCTTCACCAAAAGTCGACAAGAGCAGTTGCTGCGACATCACCACTAAAATTGTTAGGGTGTATCTATATGACTTTTACAGAGTGTAGGACCAGCTATTCTGACTTCTGCAAATTACATCAACCTCTGGTGTCAAATGCGTTGGTCCCTCGTTGCCATGTTGCTTTAGTCCCGTCCCCAAGGGTTGACCTAATGCGCACACTTACGTTATAGTAATGTACATATATGATGTACCAAATTTCAACTTCTTTGAATGTAATGTTGAGTTTGACCTTCGGGGTTTGCCTGAATGACGTATGTTCAAACTCAAGAGTTATATTGAATTGAGGTGTCTGTGAACTGGCCTGGAATTCAGTATTTAGGGTCGATCTATCCCGTCGCTTCAGAGTAATAGGGGGGGGGGGATGGTCGGGGTTGGTAGCGAACAATTCAGCTACGATCAGCTATTCGTGATGATACCGGCAGTAGTGTGCAATACAAACAACACGTAACATTATCTAATTGAGACGGTATTTTTGTAAAGTATCGATAGCTATAAAACTCTGGATGACATAAATTCTAACAGCAATAACAAAATCTCATGGGAAGATTAAATGTTTTAAAATCGTCAAATAAGCTGAAATATTAACAGGAATTCATAATTACTCATGGAATTTTAACTAATTAATACAGGTCAGTTGATCATCGCAGCGCTTACTCCAGAGTTCACTAGTTCGTTTAACCCATATAGGTAGTTTAGTTATTTCCCAACAGAATCTTACTGATTTTATTGACAGTCGGACAAACTAGTGTAGTATTTCATCATACATGTCTCGCTTTTTATTTACGTAAATATTGTTCTCCAATTGTGTATGTCCATTATTAAATTGCTAATTAAAAACTCTCCAGTTAACTCTCATTGTTCGTACGTGTGACAAGTTTAGGAAGTCGCAGTATAGTCTCATTTTCTACAAGGCAGTGTGATATGAAGAAATAAACATGCTTTGCAATATATACGCTTATTTTAAGTATCTAAGTAAAACATTATTTGTACTAATTGATCAGATGTAAATACGTACATCGATCTATACATTTTTAAGAGTTATTGAACAATTCATTTGACGGCCCGAACTTAGCGGACAGACGACAGACGAAGTCCTTCTTAATAAGCGCTATAATAGCAGCAACATTTGAAAATGAATTTACACCACATAATCACAAAATAAAAAAGTTATAAATCTTCATTTTAAACCATTTCTTACTTGAGTCTGTTCACCACATAAAAATAGGCAATCTGTAAATAAGACTACATATAACCATCAGACATGACTGGTTTTTATTGGAATAAACCCAACCAATTAAAACCCGCATTTTAACGGGCTAGACCCACCCTAGACAAAAGGATAATGGGTTGTTGGGTAAAAACATTGCAATTGTTGTAAATAGGGATATATGGCGTTATAGAATATGATGAGAACATGGTTCTATATATACAAGATATGCACAACCTATTATAGCTATTAAAGTCCTTCATAAACCGTTAAAACGCTTACCCACAGTTTTTAAAAGATAAAACCGATGGGTTTAGACATGACTGACTATAGCCCATATGGATGGCATATATGGTCATCGACTTTACCAAAGCATCTGTTCTTGGTCATATAATAGAACGGTTATATGTCAACTAACGAAACAAAGAACAGCGTTAGAAGTTAGAGCTACTGAGGGATAGCTTATACAACAATTACAGTTTGCAGTGGAAGCATCTATATAGCACATTGTTGCTACAACATTGAATACCACCAAAATGCAAACAGATCTTTGAAGGAAGACCTGTTTATTTCTCTCGGTTGAATTCGTTGTACAAAAAGTTCTTTGAAATTTGCTTGAATACAGAAAATAAAACATTCATTGGGAAATGGCACTAGGTACATCTAGGCACACACTACTGAAGAGAAATGTGAGTCACGGTAACACGATTTTGACAACATATGTTGGTGAAAACATAAATCGGTATATATGTGTTCTAACAAAGCCATGATTGCACTTATCCTATATTCCTAACTGACTGTGTTTCGCATTCTTAACTTTTCAGAGAAAACTAGCAATTTATACCTTGTATATATGTTCTTGTCACTTCATTCATAGCATACCGATGAGGCCAGCTGTTACACTGCAGCGTTTTTTTTATCTCCTCTGTGTTATAGAGTTATAAAGTTTTTTCTTTAATGTAGACAACTGGCGTGCGTTACGATCGGCAGATCAGCATTGTTTGAAAACTTTGTAACGCAAAAATGCAACTGGAAACATTGGCAAGTTGAAATGTATGTAAAACAAGTACTGTAGTACAATTGTGCTAATGAATCTTAACTACAAATGAGATTCTTGCAAAAAGTCAATTTTGGGGAGAGTACATTAAAAATTAATAAACCTGATCAAATGCTAATCAAAACTTTAATAATGATCACTGGTAACGGCTAATAAGTGAGACTGAAACGAATAGAGTGATCAATTTGTAATGTAATTTAATTGATTGCAGTCGTAGATGTTTATGTGGATATGTAAAAATTAAGCTCTTCTATTGAAAGGACTTCGCATTGCTTGGAAGCGTCAGTGCGTGACACGCAGAAAGTAGCAAACATTGATTATGATGGCCCAGACAACGAACAACCAAGGATCTAGTAGGATACACAAGAGATCTATATGAAGCCCCTATGGTTTGCACACTATGTGTACTCGAGCAACAGTCCCAAAACAGCGTTACAATCGGTTATAAACGTTTTTAAGAAACAGTGAATTTTCACTTCTGGCCCACAAACTGTGACCTATTCTTGTACACTAATTCATGCAATTGCCAACATAACTGGGAAAGTCCGTAGGGTTTTTCCATTGATGTGATAAAACATCTTTTCAATTAGCGGTCGTCACATTGCATATGTGGCCCCGACAATACTTCCTTTGTACATAAAGGGGTCAATGGAAGGTTGCAATGTAACCTTTAAAAACCCCTAATGTCATTTCTATTATTAAATGTCGAAGTCACATCTTGTGATCATGTCCCTTCGTTCGTCTGTCTGTCCGCGCCAAAAATGAAAAGAACGTTTCCAAAATACTTGTACGGCTCCTGAGTTTCCATTAGCAAAAATCAATAAATTATCTCCTACCTGTTTTTTTTAAAATACGGTCAGGTGTATGCGAACTTCATTATTATCTTACTGTGACCTTAATGGTTATTCAATACTATATTACACGATTATTCGATTGAAATTCCTATTATTACGGCCGAAAAGTAAACAACTAACTGAAAACATGTAGTAACAAATTTCCTCATTTTTGTCGTGCAGTTAATAGATGGTTCATATTATGTGTGCTGGCTACTTTAAATACAAATTAATTAGGGCAAGTAATTCTGGTCTAAACAAATATAATATTCTATCTTACCCTTTAATAGCAAACCAATGGATTTGAAAGCGGTTTCCCTTTATGTTCGAAAGATAAATGGGGAGAATATAGAAACAAAGTGCATCTGTCTGTATCAGTTGGTGCATATCATGCAGCACACATGAAAAGAACGAAGCCTCTGCTTTCTTTTAAAGGCAATTAATGTAAAAACCCTGTTTCTAGAAAACATAAAAAACGTTGTTCTTACGCTGATAAATAATTTCTTTCGCTGGTTTGCGAGCACAGTAATGTTTTGAATGATAAAGAACAATAACTTTCAACCTAAAAAAGTGTATTGCAAAATTGCAACTACTGCAAGTGTACTTTTTTTAGCTTTATGTTATATCTGAGAATTTCCCAAGCGCATGAATGAGTTAGGCACCAAATTCATTCATGTTGTACAATTTTCTTTTTATGCATGATGAATTTATAGTTGCGTGCAGTTTAACAAAATTTGTGTTGAAAAATATTAGCAAGTTAAAATATTGGATAAAGACGCGATTGTCTTTGAATATATGCCACGCTCAGACCTAGAAAAAACGGGCTGGTATTTAACGCTAAATTGATTAACTGTTTTTCGGTAGCAAATAAAATTTCATTGTTATTTCTCCACCCAAAATACCTCATTAAAATGCAGATCCACTTCACAATAATAAAAATCAACGTTACCATATACCTTCAATCTTACCTGAGCGACTGGCATGGCTCATTTTTTTCATGTGCACAAAAACAAATGCTCGTATGTGTACATACTCCTTCGAACAGTCTTCTGTTCCATAGAAGAACCGTTAACAAAGAAATAAACAGATACACTTTACAACAATACTTGTTTTAAAAACAGATTTCAATGTCTCTGTTGAGGTTCAGAAAGAAGAAAGCCAGACAATTTTCACAATGCCTGCACCATGCATACCTGAGTAGGTGTGTTTTTGCGCCATGGCAAACACTCAAGCATGATAAGATAGTGTGTTAGTTGCTAAGTATGTAAATAAATCCATCCAACCAACAAGAATTTGAGGAAAGAAGGAAGGTATTTGAAAGCTAAGTGATTCTTCTAGAGTTACATAGAATTAAATGACCTAGGGTAGGAAGACTAGCAAGCGAAGAAAATGACAATCCCACACAAGCAGGTGGACATCTGTCATTTTTCAAATTGGCTAGAGGAACTAATTTAAGGGAAAGATGCTATGAAAGACTTGAGTGTCTAAAAAGCCAGGTCTTTTATAAAATGAACATAAATGACAGTTCTTATTGCACTGTTTCTTCTTAGCGCGTTCACCACCGCGAGACTTGGCGTTTTATTTGCGTTTTGCATTCTTGTAGTACATTCTCATTGTGACTCCGAATGCCTCTTACTGTTGAGGACGGTTAAAATGAAAGTCTGCAGGGAGAGACTAGCCTGCTTTGTAAGCTCAATTGCCACCATGAAAATCGCACAAATGCAGGTAAAACCAAGTGACTGCCTTGCAAATTGAGAAGGGACAATCATACAATCGCTCAATTACTGTGTCTTCCTATTTTTTCTTCTTCTTTTCATCAGCTTAGAGATGAGAACGAGGAGTGTGGATTGCAATATGTAACTCTCAAGTAAATAGCACACGGCAATCATTTAAAAATACATACACACACACAGACATGCGCGTGTATGAAGACATTATCCTGTAATTTTAATTTGTGTGTGCGGACATAATTTCAGCGTGGTCTTAGAGATCGTCATCTGTGACAGACAAACTTCAACAGTCAGCAGTTCTATGTAGGCTTCAGTGGAGGAAACATGCGGAGTAGTAGTAGTAGCTTCGGTTAAGTGTCTCGTTAATTGATAATTTTTAAAATGAAAGTCAACAGCTTAGCTACAATCAAAGCTCTTTATTTGATGTTACTTGCTTTCTGTGTTAACATAAGAATTAGTCCTTTGCCAGTTGGGAATTAGAACGTCTATCTCATATTTGGTTTTTTTAGTTCTTTTAAATCTAAAAACATGTGTACTATGATTTTGTTGGTAGATGGTGGTGATACTACAGCAGAGTACGGAAAATGGGAATAAATTCATCTCCACGGTGGTGGATAACCCACAGGATAGTTCGTTTACGAGCAGTTTCTCTTTGAACAGTCAACTGTCCATCAGTGAGCGCAGTGCTGTCTATAAACAAAGGATTGATAGCTTGTTTGGACATCCTCCGAAAGTTAGTGCAACAACCTCCCATGGGCAACCATTCCGTATACGAATAGACAGTAAAAGTATTAGCCCGATGGGGTCACACCACACGGCTTCTTCAGTTACGGCTCCAAGTACCACTTTACTTGGAGAGGAGAATGAGGCACGCATCTTAACAACATCAGATGAAGATGAATACTCAAGACTAAACGACAAGTCTTCTATAGTTACTGACTCGTTAAATCATCGTTTAAAAATCAGTCCCAGGAAAGGGAATAGTAACGGAAGCAACATCAGTAGCGTGAGGATTACGTGTGATGATAGTGAGAGTTCTGGCTCCCAATTGCAAAGTCTTACGGTAGCTTCGTCGTCAGGGGAAGAGGCCGTGGGGCGACGTGAGACTGGTACTGATCAAGTCATGTGGAGGAACAGCAACTATGGGGAAAACTCGCCGAGGAACTCTGGGAGTAGAATTGACAAACCGTTTTCTACTGTTCGCTGTTCTCCGGGTGGAATGCTCAAGTTTTCCGTGGAGTATCTTGGAAGCGTTCCAGTGAAAGGAAACACAGCAGCATTGCAAGATCTTCAGTCTCCACTCCGCACGTTGTACTTAAACTATCTAGCAAAAATTAACATGATGACCGGGGAACTGGCTATAACTTCGGATGGATTACGGTTTGAGGCCCCAAAAATCAGGCTGGTAAACCCGTTTACAACAATTGCTGTGTGGGCAGCTGTTAAATTTGTGGGGCGTGGGGATCCCATCCCTACGGAATGCGCTTTTATGCCACTCATAAGTGATCCAGTAAGACATTTATTACTAATTACGCTTTGAGCACTAATTGCGTTATGATCACCGATATCATTGTACATATTGATGGTGTGCGTAACACTGTCTCTTCTACTGGAATTTTTAGTTAACCTTTATGACCTTGAATATTGATGCCAAACTTACCTTTTTGCGTTTCAGGAAGGACAGGACAAAAGTAGACTGTTTTGCAGGATGAATCCTGATTTATCGTCAGTTTACCACGATTGTATTAGAGAGACAGGTAAAAATTTTAAAAACCCTCCAATATTTGCCTGCGTTATGAGAGAGGCCACGTTCAGTCTTAATTGTCATGCTTTTGCATGCAAATGTGCGGAGGATGCGATTGTGATCGCAGCAAATTTGTATCAGTCTCTTGTGGATAAAATGAGAGCGGGTAAGGAGGGTGAAAGTGGTTACGGGAGTCTCACCAGAGGCTCATCAGCAACTCAAAGCTCGGTTAACCAAAATCGATCAAGTTCCTCGGCGTCATCAGTGGCTGGACCATCAAAAGGAAACTGTGGTAAACCACCCATTGCACTGAAACCAGCTCTGGCTCAAACTGCGTCATCATCATCAACCAATCTTGAAAATCGGGCAGTTTTTTCTGATTCTGAGTCAATTGTTCCAGTCAGACCTCCACGGAAGAAAAAGAAGGCATCAGAAATTCCTGCGGGAAACTTAAAACGGTATAATTCAGACGATTCCGTTTTACTCAACTTACCGCATCGCCGTCGTTCTTTCAAGAGTGGATATCAAGGACACTACATCAAAAACAAAAAGCGTGTCCAAATTCATACACCTGAGGAGGAAGACTCTTCCGGTGACTCTTTCAGCGATTCCATTGATCAAGTACTAGACAGGATTGTGAACCCTTGTGGAATGTCGTTTAATGATCTAAAACCAGCTTACCAAGAGCTATTATTAAAGATTGCTCTGACTCTGACACAGGACCAAGTTTACAAGAAAAGTAAGCACGCGATGAAAAAGCAGCAGCAACAACAAAAATTGAGAAAGAAAGCTAAAGCCGTGTCAAGTTCTGCCGAGGGTTCTGATGACAACACTCAGTTTATGAATCATTTTTTCAAATCTATCTCAAAGTTAAGTTTAAGCAGCAAGGCGGTGCCTATTTCCAAGCTTCAAGGCAATAAACCGGAAGTAGGTGCTCGTTCAAAATCAAAAATTTTGAGTCAATCCCAGAAACCAGTTGTCCCATCAAAAGCTATCCTGAAAAAAACAAAGGAGGATGAGGTTCCATTTATGTCCTTCTGTAGTGGTTGTGCGTGCGACAAATGCTCTGACAAATGTTATTGCTCATTGCCGTCTAAGCATCCATTTAACGCCAATAGAGCCGCTCCACAAGCGTCCTCAACCAGTACTACAGTTGCTTCTACTCCAACCCAACATCCAGTTTGTTCCTCCGCTGGTGACACGGACGTTCCAAGATCAAGAAAATCTTGTGGGTACGATACTGACAGTTGCGCAGAAAGTGAAAAGTGCTATTGCTCCTTGCAGCGAGTGAAATCAAATGGACTAAAGATATACAACATAAACTTGGATACAGAAACTTCGGACACTGATACGAATTCGTATGACCTTGAGCCGTTTAATAACTCCAGACTAGCTGCTGGGGGAAATACAACGTTTAAAATTGATCCCAATGAGAGGCCGGTCGAAATTCTTTCTTACCACCCTTCACGGAGACTGTCGTATTGTTTCTCCCCAACTTCAAGCCAAAAGTCCTTTGGCAAAGAAATTAGTCCTGCGATTGCTAATTCAGAATCAGATCTACGACGTGCCGTACCAGGACCATCAGCAATTAATTATACCAGAAAACCTAGAGATATAGTAAGTATAGCATCTTTTGTCGATTTAAACCTTATAATCATAAAAGAACACCAGTCAACATTTTCGTGCATTATCATCTTATCGTGTGACCTTGCAACAAGCTTATTTTATTTTATTACATAGGAGATTTTGGATAAATCCCCTATATCCAAGAATAAGATACTATTAATAACGGGATCCAATGCGTCTGGCCAAGTCGTTTATAAGGACAGTCCTTTCAACTTTAAACAGGGCCTTGACTTTGGCGATGGTTTCTCCAGGCGTATTGACCCCAGTAAAATTGGATCCAGACAGGAATCTACGGTGCCAGAAAAACAAAAGGAGGCATCCCCTTCTTGCTGCAGTTCATCCGTAGAATCTAAGGAATTGGCCCCCGAAAGGGTTCTATCTATGAAAAAGTCAGCAGAAATAGCAGCAATGTTTACTGATTTAAAGCTTGACCGTAACACGGAGTTTGTATTAAATAGTAAAACTGATATAGAAGAGCTTGGCCAACATCCAGAGTTGGGTTCCATTGACTTTGAAACTTCATTGGGCTATTTGCCTTAATCAGTCTTGTTCAAACAAACAGTATGTGGTTGGTGGTAATATTGGTAATTTAAGTTATTTATTTTAATGTACTTTAAATCATAAACTAAATATTATTTTAGTACTAGCTACTAAAATTTGATCAACAATCATTTATACACATAGATATTTTAAACAGATGCCTATTATAAATAGACCGCGGAAATTCACATAATTAAGTCGCGAACTGAATACGTTTTGGGGTTTAGTAATAAAGGTGTGGTGAAATTTGTTATTATATAATGTACCTATTAATAGTAATCCATAACGAAATTGAAATTTGTATATAGGCCAATTCAAATTGTACATGTAAGTTAAAGACCACTGTAAGAAAAAATATTAGTACTGACTGTTATTTAATAATAAAGGTTAAAATAATGTGATGCATTTTTTGTAATGTCTCAAACGTGAACACGAACCTGCTACCGGTTACACTTGACACTAACTCCTACATACCAATATCATAAATAGTGAAACATTATTCATAAAAATATGGGTCTCTATTCCTGTATGTAATACTTACCGGCGCAGAAAAACACGTGCACTATTTATTATTTATTAACACAGTATAGAGCCGGATCACAATAAAATATTAGGGTACCATCAAGGTACAAACCCACTACAATTATATTGTAAGGATTAAATGTATAATAATTTTTATGTCTATAAATGTTATTATCTGCTATAAAAGTGAACAATAAACATTTTCCCAATTTGACGCCGTGATCGTGTTTCTTATAGCTTGGAAATATCAGTCCTAAGGGGTAAACATTTTTTGACAGTATAAAATCCAACATCCACATTATAATTGATTTTGTCGACTTGTATTGTGGGTAGGGAGACCTTCGCATTATATAAGGATTCTGATTTTGAAAGATGGAGCGTCATATGGGTACATTTCTAGGATGCCGTAGATGATATTAACTTGTTCAGCCAGAGAAATCATGAATGACAAGCTGTCAATGTTTATGTGATTACCATGTACCAGTTTCAATATCGGGGTAAACATTGAATACATCTCTAAAACTCGCTCATTTCTCTAGATATTATCGAACAGTTGTGCCAATCAAAGACAACAAGTATTTATAACAAACATGACATTATATCATCGGAAAATAGCTGGAGTTCCAATTCATCCAAATTCAAATGTGTTTTAAATGTCCACTTTCATAATCAAAAATGGATAACATGACTTTTACGTAAAAATCGTACAGTAATTAAGCATGCAAGAAGCTATCTTTTTTACAATAATTAATGCTATATGTGGTGTGAGATACGATTAGGAGACAGTGGCTTTCTATAATAATCAATAATCGATGCTGCAAAACTAGGAGACTGGTATGACTTGAATTCAGAGCATAATATTTATTTAGTCTGAATGTATGTGAGTATTACCCCTTTTCATTTTTTATAAACACATTTAACTCAAGAGAGAAACAAGTAGAGTGCTTCATTCGTCGTTTAAAATGCTTTTACGGTTTAGGACAGGAGGAGCCATAGAAATGGTTTTGTTAAGGTCTTATATAATTTCTTTGTCTCTTGCACCGTCGGTTCAAAAACTCTGCATTTTAATTTTATTTACGTTTTTGCCAAACAATAGAATAAGTCAGTGGTATGGACGAGTCACATCGGAATTTCCCCATGGGGAAACGATGAAACAGACTTTCGTTAAAAAGAGCTAGCCATGTCTCTTCTGCAACTTCCAGAAATTCATTTATATTTATTTAATTAATTGCCTTTGTATGTCGGCTTGTCTGAGTACAAAAGTATGCACAAGTTTCTTTGTGTTTGTGTTTCTCGTACACCGAAACAATGTGCTTTTTACGAGTGTGGTGTTGTGATCCGTCATATAATTTGTGTTTCCTGTGCTTACACTTATGCGCATAAGTTAGCGTTACTACACGAATTCAGCGGTGTTTTATGTACACGGTTATTGATTATACAGGCAATATTTGAGTTTGAACATTTTCTTTCATGAATTGAGATAATGCAGAATCCGCTTAATCGTGTTTCGTTTCAGGTGTTGAATATGTAATTGTGTTGTTTCATTTTCCACAATAAATAACACGAGTATTTGATTTTGTGTGCAAGTGTCACGTACAAATTGTTCACACTATATGTGAGCGAAGTGTTGAAGGGCATTGTCATTTGTCACTTTTGTCAGTATCTTTGGTTTGGTGAATGAAACAATAGGATCGTACTTGGGTTTGGATGAATTAGTAATTAAAGTTAAAAGGCAAGCAACAAGGCAGCTGATCCAAGGAAGTTACGGATTTAGTACCTTCTAACATGTCTGAAGTTCAAGTTAATTACATGCTATTGACAAACTGAGGTAGCTTTTCCATGAAACAACAGTTCAAAAAACGCGTTTCATCTGAAGTATCATAACTATGGAGTTGTTAGCTGAGTCACTACACTCATATTAACGTATTTAACGACGTCTTGCTAAATGCTAAGTTTCATATATATATAGATACAATACGAAAAACAACGAAGATTATGCGAATTCCACGCATAAAATTGCTTAAAAATCACTCGTAATTCGCACAGTACGGAATAAAAACTTTCATGTAATAGTAATGGTCCTTGGCAACCACAAAAAAACAAACTATTTCTCAGGAACAATTTACCGATACAGAAGCATCCACATAAATATTCTGTATTTAGCTGTTTTAAATAGCAATGCATAGGAGTACTATATATTGCAAAATATTCAACAATTGACGGCTTCGTCGGTTTAAACCAAATATTTAGATGTAGCATTTTTATCAATTGGATTCAGTTCGTAGAATAAAATAATAGTAGTGTATGAATAAATAAATAAACTACCGAAGCCAATGTGCAAGATATTTTTGAATGAAATATGAAAGAAGTCTGTCTTGTAAAATCGGAATTATCGTGTCAATACACTGCTATTAGAGATCTCCAATCAGTGGGGTTAAATGACAATTGATGTAGTTACTTATATTGACACACTTATATTATGTATTAGTGTGTGAGAAAATGTCAGTTTGGACTTGCACTTCTCGAGATTAACAGATACACGGTAAAATAAAAAAAAGATGCTTCGGTAGTTACTAATTTTAACAAAATACGTATTAACTCTTTTTATACTGGGAAAATAATGTTTCATTCATCTGAGAATGATGAAAAAAATAGTGTTGAAATAAACAGAAAACTAAGAAAGCTGCATTAAAGTGCTCAACGATCTACCTGTTTCTCTTTATATTACCGTAGCTGAAGCTACCAAATGTATTGAACGGATTTTACCATCACTTCGTGCTGAATGGTTTCGAAATTTTGGCTCATGATAATGCATCGTTCTCTGGGTGCTATGCCTCTAATGAATTTAAAGGTGCACTCGTAAAAGTCCCACCTTCCTTTGAGGATTGGAACAAAATAATTAGATTGCAGTCCATTAGTCCTGTATGGAGTTGCAGATGGATTAAACGTTTCTCTGCATGTTGGCTGACTGACACACGTTAGCATGTAAAATCCCGGTTGTTTCGGTTCCAAACTCAGTACACGCAACAATCAGGTTCGTAAAAGTAAAATTTCGTAATTTCGTAGGGCTTCATACGAGCAGATTCGACGGACCATGTTTTTTTCCTGGCCACGCTTCTTTTGCATATTTTTTCTTCCTCGGTTCATCAGCAAAGTCTATGGGAGGCATAGGGGCGTTACTAGAAGGAATCATTATAGTCGGCTCCTCTGCGGCAACTTCAATTTCTGGTGCTGGATTTGGCAACGGGAGTCCTAATTTAGAAGATAATGACGTAAAAAACGGAGTTGTAACAGCCGACGTGTTGGAGTCTGGGAGATCATCATACAAGCCTGCCAGCTTGGGAACATAATGTTTCACAATGTGGTTCGCAGGGACCAATCCAGAGTCTAATTTTGGTCTCTACATAATTTTAATATTCCAAATAAAATGAAACTGTTATCGTGACATTTAACATTTTTTAAATGGCAATTACTTTCGACGCTACAAAATAAATTAAACAATTCATTAGAAGCTAATGCCGATGGAGATGACAGCGGAAAATTAATTAATCCTTACGTCTAATTCTGTATCGGTTTCTGGAAGACCTAACAGGCCTCCTTCACTATCAGCAGCCGTTTTCTCAAGCTCTTCCATGATTGGTCGTGGAACGATTGTTGGAGGCCTCTCTCTGATTATATAAATTCGCGTGGACGCTCCAAAATGAAAACTACTGTCTATGGGAAGCTGTGTAGGTTTATTAGCTTCAAGTCTCATGTTTCCTATGAAGGTACCGTGAGCTGTAACACAATAATTAATTTACATAAGATAGCCGCCATCAACCAGAAGTTTACAAGATAAATAAACTTTTGAATGAAGTTTGCTTACTGCTCCCCAGGTCGATGAGAAAGGCTCTCTCCAAATGTTTATGGTAAACCAGAGCAGCGTGAACCCGGGAACATGATGCATGGTCAATGCAAAAGTCATTCATTTGAGGATTCCTCCCGAAAAAATAACATTTCTTTTCATCTAGCATCAATTTCTAAAACAAATTCAAACAAAAATTAATAAATTCATTCACGACGACGAGTTCATCAATCACATTTGACTTCCGGTCAAACATCATATTTGCAAAACACAAAAAATCATATTTGTACATACTTGGATCAATTTGTCGCCTTTCATGACATCCAAGTGTAATCCCGGAGGAGGTTTTGCCGCCCTGCAATGTTAAAAAATCTGCAGTGACTAATAAATGCACAAGTGATTCGACCGACTGCATGAGTAGTATTGAATGTTTAATAACATACCATTTTGGTATGTCAAAATTTGTAGCCATCCTCTTTCTGACTGACAGCCGAGCAGACACAAGCTATTCCCGTACCTATATTTTCATTACCACCTTTAAGATGCAATACTGAGGAAATGTTATTGGCAAAATTCAAGATGGATATTTGTCTGACAGTGGCGTAATTAATTTGCTATATAGGGATTTTATATATATCAGTTGTCAGTGTTTCAGAACAAGTATATGAACTTGTAAATCACAACCTGTTTATAATGCACTCGACTGTTTAGATGTAATTGAAGATGCACACAAACAAGATTTAGTGACTGCACTGAAAACTTCACAAATTGTATTTTATGACGTACAAACATAAGATTTTTGAGTCATTATGAAAGGTCGAGAGACAATAGGGTGCAATTTATTATAATGTACAGTTAGAGATGCGTTATGAGTAAATAAATTGGTTGTAATATTTTTAATCCTGCTGCACTCTTGTGGTTTAGTACACATCATTTTATATTAGTCCGGTAAATAATTATCGGACTTTGCAGTATCTGTACACAATGGAAGATGTTATAAACTAAGCACCACTAACTATTCCAAATAACTATTTACACAACGTAACCACTAGAACTTACAGTAAAAAATTTACAATTCTTTTATAACTACATCACTAATAGTTGACGATAAAACATGTTTTATATCGATGACATTTGAAATGACATCGGCGTAAATGGTTTTATCAGTATAAAAGAAGTTGTGATGCATCAATACGTAAACATCGAAACGATGACAACGCGAACGACTGAAATCTAAAACTTCAAAGGTGATGGCGATTATCTTTAAACTCAGCACGTTGTCATAGTTTTGCTATATACATACTTGATACGTAAAGTTTACTAAACAGACGAACAAGACCAGCATGTAAACTACGACTTATAGACCGGTGAATTTACAAAAACGTGCTTATGCATATTAAATTGAAATGCGCATAAGCAGTGTCGTGGTAAAAGTCAGTCTTTTCCGACGAGTTTTAAACTCAAGCAGGAGGTTTCCTTTTTATTGATTGGAGAAATCAAAATCTCAAAGAAATTCTTAATGTTATAACATTTATTGCCGATTGCCGGTCTGACACTAAATATAACTATGTATTCCAACCTGCCACCTGGAAAAACTGGTCGTAATATCTACACCTAGGCATATAAAAACATCATGCTAGCTTCTGTGGATCGTCTTGCACTTGTACTTGTACAGGAACGGAACATGCTGACGGGAAGATGGTGAAGGCAAACAAGGGAACCATGGTGCTAGAAGTAGGCAGAAATATACCAGCCGACCACCAATCCATACTATAGCCGATCTTCAGTCGATACAAAATTCTATAATGCGAGTTTGTGTACGTCTTTTATTCTGCTCGACCAAATGAATCGCTATTAACTTGAGTCTTGACAGTTATACTCTGTCCTGTACCAATTAATGAAAGGCACCGGGTTTGTTTTTTCCTTTGTGTCCCATCTATTACGGGGCATAAAGCGAAAAACAAAGTGTGATTTTATTGCTGTGTAAATGCAAAATACAATACCCAATTAATTTTGATATGGTTAACGTAAAAATGATGCATCTTAATCAATGCCAATTCATATGACAGGCTGAAGTGTAAAGGTGATTAGAACGGAATGTAAACAATTTAACAACAATGCACTTGTTCTACTGAAGTGCTGAGCATAGATTAATAGGATCGCAAAAGGTAGTTGGTAGGCATGTGAAGCAGACAGTTTCTTGTTTGGGGTCGTTCATTTGAAAAGTTTGAACACTATGCCATGTCTCGATTTTTTATACGTTCTTTTATCTTGTATTTTATTTGCAACAGTTATACTTCTATTCTAGACATAAATCATTTTATATCATAATCAATTTCATTTTGCGTAGGGCTAAGGTATCAGGGAGACGATGGGGACCTTCAAAACACTATGCCACCCCTCCCTTAAGGGTAATAGAAACATAATGGTTGGTCCCTCCCACCTCCTTGTATATAGCCATGTATAGCCCCCTAACTTGTC
>JAHZNE010006980.1:0-18351 GCA_027744055.1 Callyntrura sp. NNG-2020
ACTTTGTGAACAGTTTTTCTCCATTTACGCAATGTTAAAAAAGTGTTCACAAAGTTATGCGACACTTTTATAAACAAAGTGCAAATTAACAGAGAACGCAATAGAAAGTGTAAATTATAAGACTCGCAATTCTTTGCTTAGTTAATATAGCACACTTGCCGATGCTTCAAGCAATGCGCAACTCATGAAATAAAAAGTTGATGTCCTATTTGCACTTGACACCTCGCACCAGCAGCCGCTAACGATATCTAATTTAAGTGGTTGAATCATTTTATGCAACTTACGTTATACTAACAGCTTTTGGTTAGAAAGTTTGTGTATAATGTTTATCTTTTGTCTGAGCTGTATAACGTAATGCAGGGAAATTGGAAAGACTGACCGTAGATCACTGTGTTATAAACTCATAAAATGCGATGCAATGATGGCACGAAAGATAGTTCCTATCTACGTATATCTACTTTTACTTGGGTAACAAGAGAAACCAATGCATCTATTCTGGACCCGCTGTCTGTTAGATTCGTTGCAAGTAAGACGCCGTGACATTTCAACGTAATCTTCAAGGTCATTGTTCACAACGATGGTTCCAATAAATAAATTATGTAAGCTGTGCTTTGCAAAATTAAACTTCATTGAGTGTACGTGAGTATGAACAGATACGTGCCTGCTCACAAAAGTATATAGGCATATGTTACTCTTGCGGAGTTACATAAATTTTACTTGTCTTGTCGTCAGCAAATACTAAATACCATCAAGACCAATCAGGTAGGTATACCTGTCGTAAATACTATCTACCAGGACGATAAACATTTTTATCTGCTGCGTGCGGTTTTACTTGGCTGGATTGTTCTTCCAGACGTAACACGGCATGATGCCAGTAAATGTAATGTAGGGGATGGGGATATGGTGTAACCATCCAATATTTGTGGTTTAGAGATAGTCTGGATGGGAACAAGTGTATGCATTTTCCAGAGCTTATGTGCTCAAGGACATCACCGGGATTGTTATGAATGCCAAAAGCAAGGTTTCATTCATACTACCAATATATGCTACACATGTAGGATCCTATAAACTATGCGCCTCTTGTTTTAGCATGTTTCCCGGTTCATCTCAAATTATGAGCATTGCTAGTGTTGGTTTAGTATTGGAGGAATAACTACGGGAAGCTGAAAAGTTTCGACCAAAAGGTTATTTCCAGTTGCAAAAATTGACATTGCCAATTCAATAAAAATACAGTTATTTCCTGCTGTAAGCAATCGAAATGGATAACAGTCACAGTTATTTGGGAGAGCCCAAGGACGGCTTCAGATTTCAATTTATCGAGCCGAAACACTATGACGAGGTATTGTCAATGTTAGAAAACATTTTGTACCCATCTTTAGAGCCACTTGGGTATAATCGTAACGCTGTGAATGAATTCAACACATTTTTTATGAATATGATGACAAAAGGACCGAACCTTTCGTATATAGCGATTGACATAAAATCGGGAAAAGTAAGATAAAATTAAATTTTAGAAAACGTTCTTTGTCTTCTCCTAAACAGTGACAAGTTATTGTTATTCATTTTTTAATTGTCAGATTGCTTCATGTCGCATGGTTGAACTGGTAGAAAAAGGCGTTGATTCTGACCTGAGCAGTGAACACCCTGCATGCATCACCGACAAACGTCACATTGACATTTTCAAATTAAGTGGAGCGATATGCAAAGGTCTAGACATATTTACCAAGTACGATGTCACCAAATATGCTGACATGTTTGGCCTTTGTGTGGACCCCCAGTATAGACAAAGGGGTCTTGCTACAGAAATGTACAAAAGGGGCCTAGACAACCTGCAACGACGCGGAATTAAAATTGTTAAATGCAGCTTCCTCAGTCCTTACAGTAGACGTGCCGCAATAAAGAACGGCTACGAGGAGTACAATCGTCGTTACTTCCACGATTGCAAGGACAGGGATGGAAACATTATGAATCCAAAGTCTGACCCCGAAGACTTCTTCGATTTTGGGGTGTTTGACTTGCGAAACAGAAAGATTGAATGATTACATCGCGCACTGCGCACATTATTGTCAATTAATTTACAATGATGAACAACAGGACCAAAATATATATTTGCCTTGAAGGTACGTTCTGGTCTTGGTGGGAACTCATTACGACGATGCTTGCAATAATATCTAAACCGAATGTTTACAGTTTACATATATATCTAAAAATCATTTGTGGAGAGAGGAAATTAAACTTGAAACATCTCGCAATACTTAATTTTGTGCCTTGTCAGTTTCATTTTTATTTTGCTGAGGCATGTTACATGCCAAACATAATTTAATGATTGTTATCTGATTGGTCTTATATATATATATACCTTTGTAGCATATTATCATAATATACTTTGATGCGGCTGCACAAAACCTTTTCTATTGCCGTTCTCGTTAAATCGAGATTTGATAATGGTACTACACTAATACATTCGCCACTATCATCCATTACTTAACCGACTTTCAAAGTGACAGTAATATACGTCACCCATGCGCACACATATGTGTATGTGTCCATTTGATAGGTTTTCATTATTATTATTCTTATTATTACCATTATTGCAATCTGTGCAGACAGAAGAGTTTTACTTTCCTGTTGCGATATACCTTACATGCATGTATGGAGTAGAGAACTGCACTGAACATTTCTTGACGCAATCTTACACGGCCACAACACCATATCATCATAAAGGAGCTCTATAAATAACACAAGAGATGCATTTTCTGCTTATTGCACAACCATGCGACAATGCAATGCAATAAAAGTGGTAGCTGCTGCAAGTTGCAGCGCAGCGTTGCATTTAAATGGTAGACGTCTTTTGGCAAATGCCGAGCAGATACATAATAATGTAGCCATCTCATTCTTCAACTCCAATAAGTTAACTTGAACTACATTGTTTGCTACTTTGTTGCGTTTCAGACGAAGAATGTGGACAATGCAATGATAATGGTAACGGAGACTTTAGCCAAGCTTAAAACTAAAAATACAATCTCTGTTTTAGCGTGCCACAAGCTGTATTTATTATAAGGGCAGAATAATTTATGGTGGCAGAGTAGCAGATTGACATGATTTGGCGTTTAAACGCTTCTTTTTGTGTTTTGGTGTTGGTGTAATTTGAGGTGTAAGTCTAGTTTTTCGTTGTACACGCATGTAGCTCCATTTTTTATAACAGGAGTGCAGAGCCAACTTTAAATGCAATGTTAATGTTAATTTCCCTCCACCTATGGATTTCCTGCTCACATTAGTCGTTCATCGTGATAAAAAGTGGCACCGCAATAACCAGCGAGAATAATTAATAAAAAAAAGATAAGCTTGTTCGTCTTGTAAGAGGTCTTTTTGTGCACTTTTGGTTAAGATGATTATTCATGTTAAATCCTCAGATGGTAAGATCATAAATCATTTCGTTTATAAATATACCCACGGATATGCCATTATATATAAAATGATATTTAGCCTTGCGTTTCACAAAATTTCCCCTAAATCCATTCTAAACACGCAAAAGTATTAAAAACCCAAAGCGTGCTTGATGGATTTCATTCGCCTTTTACTTTTATTGGGACTTGAGTACTGATTCAATATAAAAAGTTAAAATTGAATAGTTTGACGTTTAAAATGTCAAGTTAGCAGCTTAACGTGAAGAAGCTGGCGCAGAAAACCGCAAGATTTCCTAAATTGAAATATGTACAAGCACATGTATATATATATACATAAACGTGCCTATTATAATATAGGGCTGATTAAACTCTGAGAAATCACAGTCTTCTCATTAAAAATTGATAAAGACATGTTAATGTTCATGAAATCAGGTGTTTTAACGGTTTGCTGCACTGCACTGTTTGCAGGTGTCAACACTGTCAACTAAATGAGGTAAATATCATTCATTTCATTACACAGACTGGCTGAAAATTAGAGATAAAACAATCAACAATGCATACGTAGTGATGGGTGCTACATAAGAACGTATTCAAACGCGCTGTTTTTCTACTGCAATTTTACTTTCTATAGGTATGCGATATATATTATTCGATACAACCCAAATCAAGCATTGAGTTGTAGACATGATCAACGCTTTTGTGGAGATACTAAACATGTCTTTAACTTAGCACATGTTCAATAATGTAACTTTATGCATGATTGTGAAAGAGAAGTGGGAAACGGAGATAAAGAGGACGGCTCGTCAAAATATAACGGAGACAGACGCCACAAATCTCCAAATCACAATCATCTAAACATCTTTAGTCATTCGAGCTATTATCGGTCAAAAATAATTAATAAGAATATGTATGTGGGCTAAAAATTTGTACAGAGCAAATCACGATAAATACTGTCAATAAGATGATGCATTCTCATATTTTTACATAGGTAATGAAGTAGTTTGTCTGAAATAATTAGCGATAATTAGTTTGTTTTTAAGTGGGATGTAGATTCCTGGCGTCCTAAATAAATAGCTTGACTAACTGTCTGCTAATTTCTTTTATTTATAATATATTATGATAAAATATTTCGAAAAAATTGTCATTAGCTGTAACTTCAGGCAGGAGAAAATGAAGGTGCATTTATTATTAGGCAATGCATTAAGAATTGGAATTACTATCAGTCAACATCTTCCGTATTTCTTGCGTGTGGTGTTGACTAAAAAATGAACGTTTAAACTTTAATGTTTGTGTAATACGTCAAGTTGTCCGATGCAATTTATCGATTTATAACGGTCAGAATTTTTAGGTTGACTTGCTGTACTGGAGGCTATAACTGCTAATGATTTTTATTATGTACTGCCATAAACAATTAAGGAATATGTAATCAGTTTATTCGATCTAATGATTTCGGTACCCTCTTCTCTCGTTGCAACTTTTTGGGCTGGGTATGACAAAAGAGCATGGTGCAATTTGCACTCGTGCACTCACTACTGCAGTTGGCCTGTTAAAAGTTGACTTAATGCTTGGCGTTTACTGGCTTACTAGCCACATTTTCCTCAACCACTTTTTCATCACGAACTATTCTGCTACCTACTGACAATTGCTGAATATAATCAGTTGGTAACATCCTTTTGTTATAATTATTTGTTCATGAAATGAAACGAATAAAACGAAAAAGTAGTTTAGTCTGTAGCCTGCAGCATCAACGATTTCCGTAAATATGCTAACTACCTAATTATCACTGCTGAAGGTAGCCAGTCACAGTCACAGTAGCAATATAACGTCATCGTTATTATAATTGCTGTTTGGAATTTTTATAATTTTCATATCAGTATATAACGATGATACTTGATACTCTATACTTTCGGGTTTTTCTGTTCGACTTGTTGAGATGTTAAATTCAGATAAAGAAGAGCAAGATAGGAATAATAGTGCGCGAATCTTCATCCCTGGCTGGCGTCATTTGTTGCTTCATCAATAGTATTATTAAAGGCGAAAATTGAACTGATTATACGATGAGAGCAAAAGATGTTACCTTTACGGAATTATCAAAACAGTGTCCATTAAAGGAAGTAAAAAACTAAATGACTGTAATTTTTAGTAATATTTCACTTCAGGAAATGATTGATTACAAAATCTCGTTATCCCGATCCTGAATAATTTTGGATAAAAATGTGTCCTTGTGTGCAAACAACGACTTCTGTTCACGTTCGGAGATCAACATCTACAATCAAAGAGACGTGTAATATGCAATTGTAAGCATTGCTCTTTTTAATCGTCTTTTTCACTATTTTATCACTCCAACAGACAGTCTATGATGAATGAGGAAGCTAGCTTCTAATTTTATTATGCATAAAATTCATCTAGTAAAATTTGAAATTAGAACTAGTGTTTGTGACATTCATCCATCAACGAATAATAATGATTAAATTTCACAAAAACCTTTCAGTTTTATCGTATTTGATTGACAAGTTTCTCAACACTTCTGCTCCGTACGTCCAATTATAATTTAGTAAGTTTGCCAACTCTGTTTTGTTTCGTTCGGTGTACGACATACGAAGCAACGAAGCGATATCATATTATGTAAGTTTGGTTTTTGGCGTTGAGAAAACGAATGATTATTCAGTCAGCGGCGGTTTATTAATTGCACACTAATGAATCTGGCTTTGTCTTACAGACATCTATAAAATGCTTACAAAAGATGAAAAAAGCGAGTAGAAGGCAGCTAAATAAAGCTAAGCCTAAAAATATAAAACTGAAAACGCTTCTGTCCATGACGCACATAAATGTACAATGCATTGTAAATCATTTCGTACAGGAGGTACCATTGAGCCGTTAATTGCTCAAAATTCATCAGAAACATGCTTATAAATTCCAAATCAGTCCGCACACACGCAGACGAAGTTCAAAGCAGAAACTCACAATGAATATAACGCCATGAAAGTGATTGGTAACACGGTTGGGTGCTGTCCTATTCCTGTGACAAGAGCGATTGCAATGGATCAAATCAGAAATGTGCAAATCACATTTCCTTTCTAGTTCTATTTGCATAATGTCGAGACAAAAAAATCAACCTAGTAAGGGGAAGGATGATACATATATATCTTTATCGATCTTTATCTAATCCACCTGGGATTTCTTTATATGTAATCAATTGAATGTAGGCTACCTAATTTGTTTTTAGAGTTTATGAATCGTTTTTCAGTTTTCAGTGCACCATAAGCTACTTACCATTTTAGTCACATTATTCGCACAAATTAAAGATAGTTTACTTCACAAAAAGATTACTTGTGCAAATACAATGAATGAATGGGAAATGCTCTTGATTACATGTTATGGTGGTCTGCAATAAATAACGTCTTTCATCTTTAGCGTTACCAAAAAAAGCTACTCAAATGAGTGTAATTCAAAGGCAACCAGGGTCTTGTAAGTCGTATAAATGGAAAAGTTTTATTTTCTACCTGATTATTAATCCATTATTAATATATTTTTGATTTGGGAATATAAAAGTCATAAAATTGATCTGAAACGTCCCACAGCGGTGCCGTCTCAATAATATTGCATTTTATGAGTTCACCCTCAAATTGCCTTAACACATAAAATTGAAAATGGTTGGGTACACGATGTACACCCAAACAAAACATCGTACACGTTTTCGTACATATAAAAATAGCATGCGAGAAATTAGTCATAGAAGACAATCCTTTGAGTATATTCTTATTATTACTTGCATGATTTAACTTAATCCGTCATAAATGGGTTATTCATCTACAAATACAGCGCAAAGAACACACCAAGCAAATACACGATCCAATCAAACGTAACATGTACACAAAAATGTTGGCAACGGTCGTGGTACTTAAAAATCAGAACACGCTCATAATAATACACATATCTGATGAATTATTGGTGTCACTGCCACAAATTAGTTGAGTTGTAGTGTATTAATGTATAGCGTACACCCAAACTTTTCAGTGGTTAATAGATGAACATATTACCACGTGGCATGTTCTTGTAGGACTGACTACAAACACGATTGATCAAACCTATGTTGAATTTGTCATTGATCAATGATCATACACACATGAAACTCCCACTCACAAAAGACTGCATTCTAAAATATTGTTTCTTTTTGTCTGCTTTACAGGTCTACTAGCGTCGTGTCAACTGACAAATTTGCTTTTATATCAACTGATGCAGCAAAGACAGCAGGTAGCCACGAACCCATTCCTTTCGCTTGCTAACGCCAATCTTCAAGGTCTTGGTTCGAATCTGAATTTAAACATTGCCAATAGTGCGGGGGGTACTGGGAGTCTCATCAATCCCTTCCCAGCCATAAATCAAAACCTGATTTTCCCTGCGGAAACCCTCCAAACTTTTACAACAACGACCACTTTCGTAACCAAACTGACTACCACAGCCGTAATCACGATCCCATTGCTGTTTGGAAATAAACCAGTACCAACAACCATTACGCGTACAAAGACGTACGATGTCACTACATCTGAGGTACAAACGGTAACATCCACCGTGAAGCCAACGTATGTCACTCAAGCCATTGCTCCTACTCCGACCGTACAAAGTCTTGCAACAAATTCGCCATCTTTGAATGATGTCGATGAGGAGGCTCAGTCGCTGGTATCTGCTTCTGTCTCCCCGAAAAAATACCAAGACTCAAGGGTAGCTTCTCCCGAGTATGAGGATGAGGAGCCAGTGTCTACTCCTCGATTTGGCAGTGGGTCACTTCACTCCAAGTTTTCCAAGAACAATGGCCGAAATGGTAACAACAGTGGAAAAAGAAGGAAACCAGGTAGATCTGGCCAGAGCCAAAAGCCTTTACCTCTTACCTCGTCAAACACCAGAAGCACGGGCCGTGATCGTGACTATCAAGACCAAGCGTCTGGTCGATATGGATCTACAACGAAGGATAATAAAGACGACTATTACGAAACCGATTATCAACCATATGCCGCTACATCTTCAGCAAAGAAGGGTAACACCAACAGTAACACCGGTTCCAATTTCAGCAAGAGGAAATACGGAAACATTTATGAAGATGCCGTCTCTGTTGATGATGACCCAACTGCTGCTCAATATCCCGATGATTACAGTTACTACACGAGGCGGCTAAAACGAGGTGAACAGTACGGAGATGAGGGCGAATATCAATTGGAGCCGTCCACAGATGGAGATTTTTCAAGTAACTATCAAAAGTACGAAAAATGTCCCCCGATCCCGAAGGCTGCTGAAGCTCAAACCGTGACAGTAACAAGGACTGAAATAAAAACGGTTACCAAATTCCTGGGGCAATCTACTCTGGCATCCAATGTAAACTTAAACAGTGCTTCTAGGGCAAGCTATGAGGCACCTACGCCGGCCGCCCCCACTCCACGCAAACGAAACCGTTCTAGAAATCGTTCTTCCTCGTCTGATCAGAGTGCTGCTTCTTCCGCCCCTAGCCCAACAGTAGAGAGTAGACCGTCGTCAAGAGGAGGCACCTCGGAAGACGCCAGGGCTCAAATTTTGCTCAGATCCAGATCTAGATACAACAGGGGGATAAATTACACTAAGTTCCTTAGTAAAAGTATGTTCCTTATTGAACGAAAAAATTGAAAAAAGAAAGATTTTATTGAAAATACAAAAAATAAATAAAAAATGTTATGTATTCTACAATGTATATGTTAAGATGTACAATAGACGCAAGTAGGATACTATTTCAAGTACTATTATTACCGGTATAAATGAGCTGTGTATTATGCATGTATGATTTGTGTGCAAAAAATAAATAAAACTGTTTTAAGGGAATGATAATAATAAATCTGAAAAACAGGTAACAAAAATATACAAAAAATGCAGCTTTATTACTAAATATTCCAACTGGTGCTATAAACGAACGAAATAAGCCATCATAACTGCAATACAAATGCTTAAACAAAAATGTACATTATATCTGTAGTCAGTACAACGCATCCGTCAGTGCTGGAAGAACTTTTAAGGTAATTGTATTCATTGTAAATGAAATGTATATAAGTATAGGAATTTGACTTATCGTAAAACGTTGAGATAAACAGTAATCTTCACCAATACGCTTTCTGTCCTCTTCGAAGCATAAAATGGCCCTTAATTTCTTGTACTCTGTGACACCATTTGAGAGCAGTCCTTTTCCTGTTCATGTTTCACTTTCACATATCAGTAATCAGCATGTTTGTATTCTCCACCATCATATCAGAGAATTTATCTACTGCGATAACAAGGCTCGGGTGAGTAATAAAATTTTCTCCAAAAAGAATACATGGTAAACTTACAATTCTAAGAAGATACATACAAACGCAATTTAAAATTATAATTTAAAAAAGTCAATACGTTATATAACGTAACAACTTTACGGTACTATATACATATAACTATATTTATGCAAAATTTGCACGTGAACATCCAAATACAGGCACTGATTTAGATAACATTTGGTATAATACAATGACAATACGTTACATCAGAAAATTTCCACAATGACTGTCACAAATTAATTTTTATGAAAACGTAAAGATACAAATCTAAAACGAATTCAGCATTAAAATCAGGTTAACACAAAAGGTCGTATTCATGAGAAATTTTATTATAGATGTGACATCTGTAAATTCCATGTAAGACCTTGACCTCATGTGTGTCGAACCAAACCAACAACATCTAATAAATATGAAATTAAACAATTCATTTACGAAATGGCAGAGTTTACACACGGCGTTAAAGGACTTTACTTGTCACTCCCATCTCTAATTTTGACTGACGTTAAAACTTTCCAATCGTTTATACAGCGTCTAATTCGTTGTGTACGACATTACATTTATTTTTAAGTATAGCGTTTGCTTTTAAATATGGTTCTAATGTTAAACGACCGTTGTTAAATGTATAATTAAATAAATTAAGATACAATACTTTGCTTATTACTATTAAGGATTCATGCTTTTGCAATATTATAAAGATAACGATCACACTTTAGTTTATTCAATGTGAACACCATTAAACGAAATCCTAAGAAATGGCGTGACTCGGCAATTTACTATCAGTCATTCCATCCATCCGCCGTGTCGTCGTTCAGCAGCCGAAGTAGAAAAATCATCCCAAAAAGCGTTATATATTGTTCTAGATGAAGAGCCAAATATTGCTGAAGCATCTACAGTTGATAGTGACGAGGGTTCTATAATAGGTTGCGAGATTGAAGGTGGAATCCTTAAATCGATTGTATTATGGTCATCACTCGGAGGCAACAGTGGTGTGTCGTCTTCAGTCCTGTTATTGAAGCTTAAATCAAGAAGATCACTAGGAGATTCAAAATCACAAAGAGGCATGATAACTGGTGTATTAAAACGAATTGAAGCTGATGAAGAAGTAGATGGAGCTTGTACCGTGCATTTAGATGCAGCCGGAGCTAAACCCGCATCAGTACTTCTTTTCTTCGTTCTTGTAAGAGGCACCGCACTTTTTGAGCTATTTGAACCAGACTTTGTATGTGCAACATCAACTGTTACATTGTTTGTTTCGCTGTTACTTTGTTTCTGTTTACTAGTACTTCGCTTTTTGCTCTTTTTGCTTTTCTCTCGGTCTTTGCTTTTCTTTGATTTTTTTGACTTTTTAGATTTAGACTTGTGTTTCTTCTTAGATGCTTTCTTTTTGCTGGGACTGGAATTTTTGGATTTGGATTTACCGTAGTCAAAGAGGACAAAATCACTTTCATCATCATTGTCACTTTCTGTAGAAATATCAGAATCCTCTGATGATTCCGATGTACTTTTGGTCGCACTAAATGACAAAGGTTGTGGAGTGTCCAGAATTGCTGGATATTTTCGTTTTTTTGGAATTTCTACTGCAGAAAAGGTGGAGGAAGATTGAACACTTTTGGACGCTTCGTCTTCACTGTCGCTAGAATCCGAGCTGGACAGCACCCGCATACGTCTCGTTTTCCTTTTCTTTGGAGATGAATGCTTATGTTTCTTTTTGTGACGGTCGCTACTTCCACTAGCAGATGCAGACGGTTGTCTATTTGTAACACTTTCACTTGAGTTTTGGACTGTGTTATTTCTAATCGTTAGTCTAAAACTTGGAAGTGGGGGAAAGGAAATGACAGCCGAGCCGCTGGACGCATTTGTTCGGGTTTCATTTGTATTAGTTGTTGTTTGCTGCGGTGAAATAACGGGCAAAAAACTAGATGATGAGGACGAAGATTGAAAATCAATGACAGGAGGGGATGGAAGTGCATCCAATCCATCCGTAAAGTCGGGGGGTAATCCCGACCAATTCATTAAGTCCAGTAGATTTGTATCGTCATCCGAGGACTGGTAAAAGAATAAAAATGAAAGAAAATAAATAATTTTGGTATTTGTTTAGTTCAATTTTTTTTAAATGATTTAAAACTTAACGAAGGAATACGAATAAAACTGCACTGCAACTTACAAGTATATTCAGTCTTTCACGTTTGTTCTCTGTTTTAATCCTTGATTGTTCCTCATCATCAGAAGATAACGTTATAACAGCTAAAGGAGGTTTCTTTTCAATAGGAAATGTTCCCAAACATTCAAGGCCATCATCATTATCGGATTCTGCAATGTTTTCGGTTGTAGCATTCCTACGGTCCCCAGAGGAATGAGACACTGAGGTAGAAGCTGATGAACCAGCAGCAGACAGAGAACATAATGCAGAAAGAGCTGGTGACGAAACTAAGGCAGGTGGTGGTGGATATGAACCTGGTGCTATCCTAGAACTTCCAGTACGACTTGATAAGGAAGAAATTAGTCCAGCAGATCGAGACAAGTCCATGACCTGTGAACTGCTTATACCTCGCGGATATAAATCAATTCTGAATGCAGGAGTGGGTGATATGGAGCGATAATCTCTTGGAGATGATGACGCTGACGGTAAATGATGAGCAGAACTAATGCTGCTGCCACTTCCAGTACCATGAATACAACTAGGTCGAGGAGGTCGTGTCGGTTCTTCTCTGGTTCCATGAGGAGTCTCCGGTTCATAAGGAACAAATGCGCTGGAGTTTTCATTTCCATTAAAGCTAGGGTGACTATTTGAATTTCCAATCGAACGAAATGGAAACCCACCTAAATAACAATCCGAATAAATCCGTAAATACAAGATTCATAGCGTTTACAATGTTTGATGATTATATTTAGTTGGCATTTCTTTTTAAACTTTGCTGCTCACCGCTGTTGGAAACTCTGCTCGCACGAGTACCACTGCTCCTTTGATCCCAAAGATCTCTTTCGCCCAAAGTACGACGTAGCTGCAAAATAGGGAAATCTGGACTAGCTAAAGGTCTTGAGGCCTAAAATATTCAACCATTTGCCGTTTTAAAAAGAGTGTAAACAAGCTGGATTTGAAATACACAATACACACTAACAAAAGTTCAGTATTAAACGGAATAATAATGTTTTACCTGTCTCGGTGGAGAAGAATAGCTTTCAACGGACACATTTAAGTTAATATCAATACCAGGTTCTAACAATCTTTCAACGTCGCTGTTAGAATTTCTTGTTGTTCTTCTACTTGAGCTACTAAGCACGGAAGGGCGCGTTAAATTCTGAGAAACGGATTCAGTAGTTTGCAAGGTAGGTGCGCGGCTGCTAGATGTAGTTACCGTTGTGGTGGCAGCTGTTGCTCTTGAGCGATCAATTATCGTACTGGCTCGATTGAAAGTGTAAAAACTGGCATTAGACCCATCTGAATAAACTTGTGGTTCAAGAACTGGCATTTCGGGATCCCTAATGTTGATGACACCTGTACGACGACGACGAGCTCCTTCTCGATCATCTTCATCATTACTTCTATCACTGGTTGTAACACTAAGATCTGGCATATGTGTGAGGGGGTAAATTCTACCAGATGTATTGTTTGAATCACTACTGTTGGATGTAGTGCCATTTGCAATACTAACTCCAGATTCAAGTGGAAAACGTGTTCTCCTTACGGGGGGACTATCATCATTTTCATCTGTTCAGGCAACAGAAAAGGTTAGAAACTGGTTAAGTAAAGTGGACATCGATATATACATGTTACGCCACTAACATGTTTCATTAAATCATCATTTTTATCATACCTGACGACGATTCCAGTAAAATAACGTCTGATAAATTCTGGGTACCATAAGATTGTCGTACATTAAATGCTGCACTATGACTTTCCTCATCCGAATCCAACGTAATCACTTCTGGTGGGGCATTACGACGAACTAAACTCCGACCTCCAGCGGTGGAAGGGTACTCGGCTACTCTGTCATACTCTTCTAAACTCATTCCACTTAATATAAAATGATACAGCTCGTGCTGGAAATGTGCAGTCTTTGCCCCAAAATATGTGTGAACCATGTCACGGAAATCTCGAGATCGCACGTCATAATGATTGACTAAATGCATAATTAAGTCATACGCAAAGGCCATCTAAATACAAAAATGAACAGTGACTTGAAGTGTTGAGCATTTATCAGTGTTTGGAGTATGGTGATATGATGACAAATATACCTGATCCCTGCTACGATAAAGACCAAGGAGGACATTTAATTCTCTGTAAAGCCAATTACGCAGTCTATTTATTGCTGAAGGGTGACTCCTTATGTAATCAACCGATGGGAAAATGACCGAGCCAGGTTGAAGGGTTGAACCAAAAGGTTGTACCCATTCATTACGGTCGTAGCGCCTACGGCGATTTTGGTAGCCTGGCATTTGAATCGCTTCTTCTTGCACCCTTCTATGATCACTTATGATGTCACCAAAAAACTCTCTGTTAAAATAATAAAAAGTAATATGTCAAAGTCCACCCGACTATCACGCACTCGGTGATATTTTACATACATTAACTCATGACTTACGGTCTCCCGTTGCTGGAACTATTATTAAAGGGATTGGTAGAGACGACGACCGGGGGTGGTACTGGTGGTGGTGCTGGCTGAAACATCCCAGCAGGAATAGAAACACCTTCGAATGCATGACCAAGGGGGGAATGTTGATGGCTTGCCCGAGCCTCCAGTACACGAATAAATCTAAAAGAATCAATCCATTAAAGATTTTTAGTACACACATTAACTGTATGTCAATATTATAAATTCAGAAAACTTACGGTGAAAGTCTATAGTTCGCTCCGGAGGCCGTAAACCGAATGGACAGGTGTGGTACTGTCGTAGGCACAACGTACTCATCATATTCAGTATTACTTCGAAAATTATGATAGATTGAGCGGAATGAACTTTTGCACAAAGGACACTCTGGTTTAACTTTAGACCATTCTAATAGACACCCAAAGCAAAACTGGTGTACACACGCGTTGCTGCTACTTCTATTTACAACGTCCCCTAAACAAATGGCACATTTTGCTACTTCCGGCGAAGCGGACCTCTCAGGACGTCCTGTAGGGTTCTCGTCCTTCTCCTTCCCCTCTTCTGTTTCCCCCTTCGACAGCAACGGATTACTAATCTTGGAAGCAGCCATGTTACCAGCAAATTAGTGTTCACCACAAGACGTGGTGATGACTTGCTTCAATACAACCTAGTGGTTGGTGTTGAACGATTCACAATGATGACTAATACTGGCACTGAATGGTTCTGATTCTTCCCCTTCCAATGTCAGACCTACCTTGTACGTGTCATATACTTGAACATCCGCTGTGTTAGCAATAAAAGAAAAAAGTATATTAAGTTGGTAATATTCATTACATTACGCAACCATTAATTATTTACATTTTTTGCTGAAAAAATGAAACTAGTTTAAATTCATTAAAGATCAAAGACTATCACCTATCAGTTCCGAGTACAAACGAAAATTAAATATCTACGGCTACGATACGCGAAGAAAGTAGCGCATATCCAACCATACGACAAGTAGTACGTCACTAAAACCCCGTGAGTGTAGTTTCCGTCGTCTAAACTCGACTTCCCGATTTAATCAATCACACTCCTTTCAATGAAACACCTAAGCTGTTATTGTCCATGTTCATAAAATTAGTTAAACCAAGTGAAAATGTAACATAATGCAAAATATTTAGCCAGCCATTATTAAACAGTTAGTCAGTTGCTTCTCCCAACAACAAAAATAATAAAAAGTCTACACTAACACTGACTTGACTGACTATAACAATACGTAACTTGTACACAGTACATTCATAAACCTGTACGACGAGGACAAAATATTCTTGTACATGTTTTGCACCAAAAGCAAAACAACAGACAGGAACATAACATGCATGCATGCATGCTGACGAAGATTATGGTTAAAGATGATAAAATACCAAAGATGATCAAATTAAATGTAAAAAAGAGAAGGATCTACCAGAGAAATGCATGTGTGAGCGTACGAGGCAACCTTCTAATGCAAAAAGTAACAAAATACCTACAAATGCCAAATACATAATACATAATCATGTGTACTCAGAGCTGGGCAGAACAATTCTTTCCCACGCACCGTGTATAAACTCGAGCCAAAGAACCAGAAAGGGTTAGCACTGGAACCACGCGACGGAGGAACATGTCTATGGGCCCTGGGTAGGGTAGGACTTTATTTGTTGTCTTCCATTATGTTTCCCAATTTTTTAACATTATAAGGACAGGTTATCTTAAGGTATGTTGTTGGCCAGTCGATACAACATTATATACAGTCAATGAGTCGAATACAACTAAAACGATTCTTCTGAAGGAGTGAGTTGCCGCCCCGCATGCAAATGAGTTGTACGCACGATGAACGGGGTATCCTGAGTATAATTTAGCATGCATCGATATGAGCACAGCCACGTGACTAGCGATGGTGGCAATTAACTGCTACTAATTTTCATTGCACCTGGCGAAGATGATGGAAGAAAAACCATTGCCTATGAGTGAGGGTCTTTGATTGGATTTAGGTGGAACATTAGTCTCCACGGAAATGAGTCTAACTAAGGGCAGGGTTTTAATATGTTCCACATATCTACATGTTAACCGATTTTTGCCATGCGCATGCTACGTGAGGCGAGGATATGCTGGGTCATCCAATGTGCCCCATTTCATACATTACGTAAATCCGGAAATCTTCAATAATCCTCGAGCATAATAGCTCTAAGGATCCATTGAAAGATAATACAGTGTTACGAAGGGGGCACATGGCATCAGTCTATGTATGAGCCAATGATTGTAGTACAGGCGTCGACCAGTTCATGACCCTGAGCTGGCGAGTGGGAATAAATGTTTTTACCCAGCACTGCGTGGCTATAGACTATAAGTAGTTGAGTACGACTGTGTTCGATCTTTCAATGGAATGGAATGGAGTCTAACTCTACTTCTAAAACCCTAACTAAACTTCACTGTGCGTATTAAAGTCATAAAGTCGATGTACTGTTGTATATGTATATGCAGGTGTAGTTTCTAACTATAAGTACTGCAGTAGCCGTATCCTCCTTCCTGCAACATGTAGTTTGTTACTTATCTATATGAGCTGCACAATATTATATTGTTAGAAATTTCCGTCGGCCGATGCCCGTCCGGGCCAAGCTGTAATGAGCATAAAAATATGAACTGCGACTGCGACTGCAACTGTGAATGTACAAATATTATATTCAATGTGGGTTTCGTTGTTGTTTTAAAGATCCTAAAACAACAAGTTATACATATAGCCTATTTTTGATACTGGATAACTTTTTACAAATTAATTGATGAAAATTGCTGGCATAATCAACCAAAAATTAATCAACTCTAACTAATTTAGTTTAACATTCTCTAAATATACTTTTACTCTGAAGTTTTTACTTTAAAAATGCATACTGCAATTTGATTCTCTCGTTGCTCCAACGTAACGTTCATGCGCGTATGTATGTAGACAAACCATGAACATTTTAGAACGCATGCGCATGCGAGCTCCATTTCTCAGCAAGCTCTAGCTACCACTTTTCGTGAGCTACCAATTTGCTTTGGCAAAATACTTTTATTTCTGGCCTTATGAACCTAAGCAGAAGCACGTATTTTTTCATAGTAATGTTAAGTGCTAACTGCTAATGCTGATAATTATATGAGTTTTTGTATTACCACAACCATAACATAACACTGTACTAGGTAGTTGGCTTCTTGGTAGTTTAGGAATGCGGACGGTTATATTTACATTATGTTATGTAAGTGAAGCGTGCTTAGTAGGCTTAGTACTTAGTAAGTACTATCAACTAAAGTACTCAGAGTCAGAGCCTTATACGAATTAGAGGTAAAACCTTCAGTGATTGTGATTTTCTGGATTACATTTTACATGCCTAGATTACTGAAGGGCCCAATACATATTAGTGTTTGTACAGTCGTTGCGTTGTGCGATGATTATAGCCATGATGTAAGATAAGATACTGCGTTAGGTTCAAACATAACATAGATTCACGATTTACTTATAAATCAAAATCTCCTCTGAAGCAGTTGTAACTGTCAATTCCTTAATAGTTAACGCCAGACAAATATTAGCGTGCCAGGACTGCTGGAACACGGGTTGAAGAGGTTGAAGTGAAGAGTTTATTAGGGAGCGCATTCATGCGGTACCTGTTGGATTTCGAATTTCAGTCTGTGGGGCCGTCCGGCCTTCCGGCCGTCCGTACACGCTTCTCCTCCTAGAACACGGGGTTTAGAAAAAAACTGTTTTCGGGGATTGATTCCTATGCACCTCTAGTTGTGCATCCGGGTTTTGTTTTGACCCCCATCCCCCATTACCCTCAAGGGTCATGACCCCAATGTTTTTTAAATGACACAAGGGGTTGAAATTTGGTATGGAGATGCACATTAAGGCGTTATATCGTTTTGCCAAGTTTGACCCAGATTGGTTGACCCCTGTGACCCCCAGGGGTCTTTGAAGGTCAGAACTTCTTTCCTTCGTAGATCGGACACGTTTTATCCGATTAAAACGGAATTTTT
>JAHZNE010006981.1:0-16317 GCA_027744055.1 Callyntrura sp. NNG-2020
GCTTACAAGATGTGGAATATAGAAATATTCGTGGTAGACCAGTTGTAATAAATTATGAAAATTGTAAGATGTTTTCTCATGAAGCTATTAAAATATGGGTGATGCTTCCTGATGAGTTAAGAAATATTACTTCAAGACACGTGCCTATAACATTTGTACGCCTTAGTTGCTTCGCCATCCATGATCCTGCAGTTCTGAAATTCAGCGCGACACCATGATTATACCCATCGTAATCGTCCACTAACGGAAGGGAGGTTTTTGTTTGTAGACGGTGCCAATTTTATTCAACGTTCCACAATATAGGCTACCCTCCTTTTGTATTGAGAAATGAAAAGGACAGTACATTTCTCTTTCTTGGTTAACCTTGTGATGAGTATCCTTTTTTATTCCACCATATAGCATTTTTGGGAGTTTACCGCTTGTAACGGTTCGAAACGTTGCATTACTGACGATGATTGCATAATGTTCAACTTTCTTTATATCAGAGTTTTTATGTATAACGCTGCTGTATTTTTGTCAGACGCTGTTAGGAAAACTACGGAAAAGCTTTATAGGGATCTTGTTAGATTAGAGGAAAGAAGGACATGCAAACCTTTGCAAAATCCATGTGAGAAAGGAAACATGCGTTTAGTGCATATAAAAATACTACATACATACAAAGTACATGCGAGTTAATATTTTGCCTTGTATACTACCTATGACCTATAGGCTTACATTAAAACAGCGGAAGAAGCTTTTGAAGAAGAGAGAGAAAACAAAAAATGTGTTGCTTGCTTTCACCAAAAAAGCGGATGTGAGAAAATCCTTGCCTTGTGGATAGTGTGGATTAAGGAGGGAACTTTTTCTGCATTTTTGTTACGGCAAGAAGAGACTTTCCAATGAATGTCTTGGCATTTCGTTTCCGTAAATTCCAATTCAAAGGACGTGCTCGGTCAGTTGTCCGTAGTTATTTTTACTTGCGTACTTTTTGCACGATAGAAACTTTGAGCGAACAAAGTGAATGACAAAATGCTAATAATGTTACACGATTCGCAAAAAGAAGCGCCGCCGTTTACTGTTCTGTACTACTACGTTTTTTGTTGCACGTGAGTGTTACCTTACCACTAACAAGGAAGGCAGAATCAGGCCAAAATGTGTGGAAAGTTCTAAAGTAAACGCAGATCAGATCTATTCAAGTGAAAGTAAAGGGAAACTATACAACTTAATATCATTGGAGGACAAGCGTTCCTACAGATGAAAAGATAGACGGTTAAAAGAAGAAAAAAATGACCTTTAACAAAAAGTATACACTGGGGTGGCCAGCTGTGGGAATGTCTTCTTTCACGTACGTTTGTACGTCAGATTTCGGAGCA
Organism: Callyntrura sp. NNG-2020; assembly: GCA_027744055.1. Taxonomy (NCBI): domain Eukaryota; kingdom Metazoa; phylum Arthropoda; class Collembola; order Entomobryomorpha; family Paronellidae; genus Callyntrura; species Callyntrura sp. NNG-2020. The sequence goes on from JAHZNE010006981.1 coordinate 1,353, forward strand.
TACAGTTTTGAAAGAAGAAAAGCTGCACATTTTACGAAAAGTTGACGATGTGTCTAATACAGCGAGTAGAAAACTACAACATCAACTCTTTTGATTCGTTAGGGTGAGGGTTTAAAAAGTTGGAAAATGGATAGTGAAGTGAGCATCAAGTACGTGTGGAGTCGACTGGTGCGGTGGTGGTGAAGTGACAATGTATCACACTATTATGGCTATATAAAAGCCATATAGGAAACATGCCAAGTTTTGGATGGTCCCATGTCTGCTGATCTGATCACACTCACTTTAGAACTTACAAACTTTTTTTCATGGGGGTTAATGCTGTTTATTCCGATGAACTAGGACGGGATGCAATCCTGCATGTGTTGGCAAAAAATTTGTCCCTTCAGCAAACAACGGGGTCACTTGTCATTTTACAATAAGCATGGCGTATGACATTGTTCAACATTGCTCTCATCATTCCACGGATAAAATAGGTTAAAGGCATCCAATAATACTGCTGATGACCAATTACTATAATGGATTATTAATATTATGTTACAAGAGTTTTATTTGAACAATTCGCAAGTTGCGCGATTTCATCGTATCGTTAGACAAGGAAAAGCCAAGGTGAGGTAGGTAAGTAAATATTGACAGTTTGATAGTATTTCTCCAAATAAATGAACGAGATTGATTTTACTCCCGGTTTTAGCTACTCGCTTTACCCACTATTATGATTCATCACTTAAAATCATATTTCACCTTCACCAGGATTGACTGCATACTGCATAGGAGTTTGAATGGAAGAATGGACTTGCTTGGTTCGTGTCGTGTCTGAGCGGTCTGGGCGCTGTTAAAGCGGTTGGGAAAATATCTACTTGGAAATATCTTACAAAGCCAAAACATATTTTGTCCATATCTTCCTTCGCTTTCTGCTATTTATCTGACAGAAAACGGGGAGGGGTTACTCTTTCATATTTATCGTAGAATCGCACGGTCACTTTCTTTACCACATACATCAACAGTTATAATATTACACTGGTAAGGAATACGAGGCATCAATGGCATCATGCAATTTGTAGTTGTTTTCACAAAGCATCAGCACAACGTTCACTTCTGCTCTCGTTCATTTCGACGATCAGTTAGGTACTAGGTACAAAGTCCTTGGTATTAGTATATATCTACAGCTAAAAATACAAATGAACAATATAAATCGTATCTCACATCAGTCACATCGTTCCTGGATCTTGTCTAAGGTTGTATCCCATTATATTTTGGTCTGTTTTTTGTAGCGTTAATAAGATGCGTTGGTCTAAAACATTTTTATTCAGGTCACTAAATGAGGGCGTCATGAGCAAGAGCAAGTCCACTTTCTGTACTGAATTCAAAGGTTTTTTTTCTCAAAGCAGATACTGATATCGGTAAATTGAAAACGAACTCGATCTCAATTGCTAAGGCACTTTCTGTATGACGACGCAACTGATCATTTCATGTAAAGAAGAATGACTGGGATACTGGGAAGGAAAAGTCTTTTGAAGTTAGCATATACGTGACCAAATGGAAACACAGTTTTTAGGGGTGGTTCTTAAGTTTGTGCAATGGTCGAGAACCCCATTTGCAGTTCCACTGTATGTTAACAAGAATCGAAACTTTGTAAATAAATAAAAGAAGTACAGAAAAGGAATATTGGGTCATCCTCCATTTCGTGTATTTTACCCCAGTGGTGGACTCCAACTCCATATTCTGGAATGCATCATATTCTAGACGAAATCATAAGCGATTGAATGGGGACTCAGAATGTGATTGCGATTAGATCCTTCGTGGCTGGAAGAGATATAGAATAAAGCCACTGAACCGATAGCAGGTGACGGGAGGCACACACAAATTTCTTACGCATGAAGTGTCCCTCTTGGCACTCAAGTTACTTAGTGTAGAACTTTGTCCTCTTTTGAAATTTCAGTATTGACATGAATAATTCCACCTTTAGAATTATACATAAGATGCCAGACATAATGTCAAGCGAGAGCAAAGTTAACCTTGAAAATCAGAACAATATCAGGCTTTCTGCCAAGTGTTCGCATTTCACGTTATTCATAACCTGTCATGAGGAAAAGGGGCAAAAAATGACCATGCTATATATTGTAATGCACAGAACAGGAAAATATGACGAAAGTGACCTACATTTCCATTGATTCAACCGCAAAGAGCAAGTACAAAGAAGGATTTTTTGTAGACATGTAGCATGTACCATACACAACCATTGTACACCCAAACGAGCCATGACAAAACGGACGTGATATACATCAATTCATTCAAGATCGCATTGATCACAGATAAGATTGAACCGGTCTATATACAAAGTTCATTCGTGTTATGTTGTTGACGTGACAGCGCATGTGACCCACATCACATCGCGCGCTTTTAGCGAACGACTTCTTGGAAAATATTTCTTTGTGCAAGAGAACGATACAAGTACCAGTTGTTCCCTTCAAAGTTATGAAAAGTACAGGGATTAGTCGGTAGTCTCAGTGAAGTTTTAAGGAGACAAAACGGAACACCTCTAGAGATAAGATGGTAATAGGTTAAAACCATAAGCTAGATCCCGCTAGGGATCCATCCAAAAAGACGAGGACGTCTTGCACGCATCATCATTGTACCGCTGAACATGATAAACTTACTATTCTTTTTAACTATGTGCCTATCTCTCATCATCACCAATACCTATAGGATCTTCTGCAGGGGAAACTTTCTCCATAAAATTATACGGACAACTCATCACATCAGACCAAATCCTTTCAATCAAAAGGGACCTGAGATAGGATATTAGCTTGCCAAATTTAAATCTCAAGTGAATGCACGACGATGATGGCGGCACGTTTCTGTAATATATTATAGTAAATATAACCTTTTCTCAGTTCCATTCCAGTAGGAGTCCCACACACCAGCCAATAGAACATGAAAGTTATTGAAAAGGACCTTTTGTTTTCATTCCTTTGCTGATTTCTCTCGTTGGCAGCGCCTCTTATCATACGGAAACTTGGCCTTTGGAAGTGTGAATCCGACTAATCACAATAATATCGCGGAGTTTAAAACAAAAGTCAGAAACTTTTGGCATTTCTTTCATTTTTTCATCTATCTCTTCTCTCAAGGCTTTTGTATTTCTTTACAAACAGAACCATACCGTAAATTTTGAACATGTACACAAAGGAATTTTCCTTTATCCGTTGCAGTTGCTTTGATTTTCAACCTTTTTAGCATTTAGGCACTGTAAATATACCGAATAAAGTACCGTATGGTCAATTCCGCGGTATATAGAACCCTTCGTTGCAAAAAATAGTTTGCCTTTTCGGTGCCAACAAAGCCCAACTCAAACTCGTACACCAACTAAGCTGCAAAAACACAAGGACATCCTCTACAAAGTGTACATTCCCTCCTTTCTACCAACATGTCTGCGCTAAAATAAAACCCGGACACTTTTTCTTCGTTCAACCATGTTGCCACTTCTATTCACTTTTTCCTCTTTTGAAATATTTTTGGCTTGTTGCTTGCTACAACGGCGTCATCTCTGCCAAAAGCAGCAGGCAGTTCATCTGTTGTTCTCAATTTGTGCAAAAAATGTAAAATTGTTCTGAAAAGGGGATCGACATGACACAAGAAAGAATCAACTTCTGTCGCTTCCTTTGTTAGCATCAACAAAGAAAAACGAGTTGAAATGATCATGATCATGCTTTACATAGAAATATTTTATTATTCCGGTTCTTTGAGAGACAGAATAGGTACAGAGAAAATACACGTGCATATTTTTTCATAGGGACAGCGACTTTAAGTATAGTTGGTAGAGTAAATTGGTGTTTTTAAGTATGGGAAATATGAGGGCATACCGTGAGAAACTTTAGTCGTGTTAGTCTCAGTTTGCAGCATTAGAAAAAATATCATTTATTCATTTAATACAATGTCAGTGTACCGCATTGCATTACGACAAAGACACTTAAGTGGATTCGAAGGACACATTTTATTCTCTTTTTTGCTCATTTCCGTTTGTCTAGTGTAACCATTATTTATACCGTTTAGAGTATATCATTTATCAAATATTCATTAGTGACGCTCCCGTTGTCGCTTATAATATTTTGTCGAAACTGACCTGACATTTTTGCTTTGCTTTGCAAAAAACGAACAATGTCTTCTTTGCTTCTTGTTAGATGAACTGTTGCTCGTATATTAACAAAAACTTTCAGGCAGGCACATGTTACACGATTATATATTGTGGGTAACTGATGCTGTAGAATAAAAATAGTTTCAGTGTAGCTTTTTCATCCCATACATATACCCCGTACCGTTGTTGTGAACCAACAAGCAAAGTTTCAGGTCGTATTAACGAATGCATATAAGTTGCATAGCTGCAAGTAGACTTGAGTTGTAGGAGATGATATGGTATATAATTCTCGGTCTTTTAACATGTACTATTGTATATGTATATACGCAAAAAAACAAGTGAATATAACCTCCTTCCCTGCGTTCTAACATATTTGCACGTCATATGCAAGTTAAACTTAATTATATTTAATATTAGGGCATAAATCTAATAGAGACTTCATTAATGTGCCCATCAATAGGCACCGGACAAACAGGCAGTCGAAATGATATTTGCAAAGTGAAAGTAGCCTGTAGAGAAAACGTAAAACTTTGTTATCCATCTTTGAATAAAAGCCATATATTTGCTTAAATAGATGGACCGACAGACACGCATGACGAAAGCTACATTGCCAGAAAATGTTGTCTTTGTATAATAAATTAGGGGCATGTAATGGAGTAAAAGTAAGTGTACAGAGGCGATGTTTCTCTAGAGGTAAAATAAGACCCGGGAAACTATGAACAATGGCTTAGACTTTTCCTCTTGGGCAATAATGTCCTTCCGTGTGATGTTGCGTTACTTGCTAATGCTCGACATACTTGCTTTGGGGACTTCAAAAGTACGAAGAATGCAATTTCAGACAACTTGGAAAACTGTACTCATTCTTCATTCCTTTTTCAAAACGAAATTCTTCCTTGCACTTCCATTCACCTAAGAATACAATAATAACATAAATTTTCTCTCTAACCGGTAGTTCCTTTGGTACCTTCTGTAACGTATATATGTTTAGGACGCCGCACACGAGCAGAAAACCGTTGTATCTGATAAAAGGAACTTTTTCTTTGGCAAGAAAAAGTAGAGAGACAAAGTGAAATGCATGTGAATTGTAAAAGATTGATTTTCCTTTCACCTGGATAGAAGTATCAATGTTGTAATGTATTTGCTCTTTATATCCCACAAAAAGAAAGTACCACATGTTGTTCTTCCTTGAAAGCATATTACATTATATGAACCCCGTATTGCTGTGGTGTTTTTGGTGTTGCTACTACTAAAAGTACAAAAATATCGTAATAAATTTTGTTTTTTTTTTTGCAAAATATCCCTCCAAAATACACCACCACTAGGCTTGAAGTCTATATACACTATTTTTTCTTCCTTTCACGTTGTGTAAGCTTCCACCATACCATTACGATTTTTATCGTTTTTTACTTTTTGTCCCTCTATCCCCTCAATAATTTTTGATCTGACACGATAGCATTGCTTCTCTGTTCACTTTTTCCCCCGTTACATAACCCAATGTTTTTTGTAGTCGTTTCGTTTACTGCATTTTGCTCGTCCACTCAAGTCCATCCCTCTTCTCACTCACTAACAAAAGAATTTATTTGGGACACTTGGGCACTCGTAAAAATTGATAGGCAACTGACCTTAAGTGACTTACTTACTTATACACTACTTTGCTCCGGGTTTATCCCTTCCCATCATTTCGTTTCGTTTGTTCACCAAACGTACCCGTACTATCTTCTCCACGCCATTCTTTCTCATTCAGATTGTGAGGAAAAATCGTCAGGAGTAGAAAGAAAGAAAAACGGATGCATTATATCATTCTCATTCTCACTCCTACTCTTTGGTATATCTCTTTCTCCAAAAAAATGAAACGATTCGTTCTGTATTGTTATCCCCATTCCGCTCCGTCCCGCTTTTTATTCTCATTTTTTGTAAGTTACAACATGCATTGTCCAGATGATACTTTTTACATTGTGTCTTCTTCAGCCTGTCGACACGGAGGTGTGGAAGTGGTGGTGGTAGGTAGGTAGGTAGGTATGTACCAAAGTATGGAGAAATGGAACATTCTTTGCCCAATAGTGTGCTATGATGATTATAGGATGATGAAATGAGGACAATGACATGATGACGACGACTGCGAACAACTTAGTTTTTCCCATTTTCATCTTAATACTCTGCTCACACATGATGGCTCTTCATGAACGCCTCATGGATCACAAAAAAGCTTAGATATGTCCATATATGCACTTTTGTACAAATAAGGATGTAAAAAGTACCCGGTAAAATCTACAACCGCGTAGACACAACACTAATGCGCCTAAATCATATCACATAAGGATTAAGGACTATTTTGCGAGTTTCGCAAGAAGGATTATAATATGATACCCATTAAAAGTGAAAAAGTCAAGCAGTCTGTGTGTGTGTGTGTGTGTGGAGAAAGCTGTTTCTCTTTGTGAAGAAAATGACGACGATGATACGTTCATTATAATGGATTTTCTTTTGAGCAACATAAAAGGAATGTTGCAATTGCCAAAGCGGGAATTGATTCTGTTTCCATCTTGTAATGGAAGCTCGATCTAAAAAAAGTTGTGTTGTTAGAAAGCCCACACGTATGTGGTTGTATATTATTATTTAGGTATATATTTTCTTCTTTTCAAGTATGTACCTCTCCGTCAGTCTGCGGTGATTCCTTTTATCTTACTCACTCCACTTTAGAAAATAAATGCATTAAAAGGCATAAAAGAGAAAATAATCATTGATGGTGATGATTATGTGTGTCATCAACATCTCTTGTCTGCAAGGAGAGGAACCAGGGAATCTCAACAAGATAATACGCGGCGTACACGCATCTTGTATCGTCAATACTACTGCTCACATTCACTTTTGTGACCATTTTGGGCCCAACAACACAAGCAGAGTTGTAACAGCAATCGTTGGAGTTTACTTAAGCAAAGTGCAAAATTATAGAGACAAAATCTGAACGGTACTGCATTTTGAATTGGCTATATGGAAGAAAAAATACAAGAATAGAAGAACGCCCATATTTAGTACGGCCACCTTTTTTACTTAACAGTAGGTGTAGAGATGCTGATGTAATTCACTTAAAGCAATTTATCTAAAAAAAAGCAATAATAAAACGTGTAAAAGTCCAAACTATGCCAAAAGTGGAACAAGTGATTTTCGATATCGCTCTCAGCTACAGTATTGATGGATATCTTGACCATTTATAGGAAAAGATACGAATGAAAACGCAATAGCTGCAAACTAACCGAAAGTTTTGTTAGTGTGAAACATTCAGTCTTGTACACTGTCAGTTAGAGCAGAGGATTGGTGCATGGCACAAGAGATGCAACTGATTAAAACCAAACACGTTTCAGATCGGGCTATCACGTCTCCTTTTGTGTAACCAGATTTTATATTAATTTCACTGTATCCAATAAAATACATACTTGATCGACACTGTAGCAAATTATTGCAATTAAAACGACGTGATTTCTGGAGACGCTTCCCTACTCTAGTCTCTCTGAAGTGAACTTTTGGCAGGAAAGAAGGAAGTGGTAGACGGAAATCAAAGGGACGATAATACAAGTCAGGGTGACAGTACAGAATAAACAAAAGTATCAGCGCAGAAAAAAATTGGAGAATAAAAATGTTAGGAAATCTCGATTTTGTCTAAAATACGCCGGGTATGTTTTGATACACTAACCAGTACCCCCTTATCTCCTCCTTTTCCCACTTCACTTGAAGATAATGACACTAGTCCCTCGAAAAACTTCTATACATAAGTAATAAGCTTATAGTTTTCCTTGTGAAAGTTGGTTCTCTATATGATATGTTTAGTTTTACTTGTACACACAGAATATTTTTCATGCATATATATAGGTAATAATACAATAAAATATGAAAAACAACAAAATATATACAAGTGGAGTTACTATATTTTGTGTGAATGTGAGCCCATAAAAATATAGATGCACCATCGAATTTTATCTCGCACTCTGTATCCCTCAATAAGTGTATCCCATCATTTCATAATCTTGTATAGAAATTCTACAGGGATTTCTTCAAGAGTATAAATTTATTTATGTGTAGTATACACGCTTTCTCTATCCTTTCTCCCGCTCTCTTCTTACTACTGCCTCTGCAATTCTCCAATGGCACGGCTCACTGATTCCTTCATAGTTTTGTGGAGTTTCATCCTTTTTCCGTTACAACTTCCACTCCCACTACTACTACCACTCCACCACTAGTTAGTTCATTCGCCTTTTTGTTAGTTACTTACTTATTCTCTCCTTTTCCTTCTCCAACAACAATGTTTTCCGCTTCTGGCTCTCACCCAGAGAGAAAAGCAATAATAACGAAAATGAGAAGAGCATGTGTATGTATGTATATATTTGTGTGTATGTGTGCAAAAAGGACTATGACGGGAAAGAGAGAAAAGGAATAAAAGAAAGAATAAAACTCTCCAGTTTCAGCAGCGGTGGCAACGGTGGTGGTGGTAAACCGGCAGAGAACATGTACCATTTTTCTTTCACAAAAGAAAAAAGAGAGATGATGTGATATGGTCGTAGCATTCCACACACACGCATATACGGTAGTACCAAATCAGCACAAGTTCTGTACCGCTGCCTCCAAAAAACCAAATCAAGCGAGTTTTACAGAAAAAAGATAGGATTTACTGGGCTGCCATTTTCTAAAAGAATGGTACTGGAGAGAGATCTGCAAACTGACTTGTGTCTAGTAGCGCGCGGCGCGTAGCTTTTCCTTTTGGGAAAAAATTCCACAGTCGTAAAAGATATTTTTGCTTATAAATTTTACATTAAAGATAGCAAAGAGACAGCTATAGAGAAAGAAGTACATTTTGGTAGGCACGTATGTGTAACCAAAGTGGATGCTGTAGTGTGTATGCGCTTATTTGCGTGAATGCTTGGATGAAGTGTGGCTGTGATACATTGTTTTATCGCTGCGTTCTTGCAAATGTGGCGTTCTGCTCTTGTAGGTCTAGTGACGTTGTTTTTGCCTTCTCTGAGACTTACTGCAAGAATATCTGTTGATGATCTCAATTTCCATTCTTTTTCGATATGATGTTCATCTTACTCGTTTCACTGTGTATCGCTTTTCGCTGTGATTCATTTCATTTATCTAATAGTCCGCACCGCACCGCGTAGTGCGAAAACCAAGTTCATGCAGTGTGCGTTCCGGAAATAAACGAATGTAGGTTAGTAAAAATCATGTTGAAGTTGTGGATGTAAAGATGCAAAAGTTGGGTTTTCCGTGGAGAGATGAGATGTAAAGATGCGATAAAGTAGGCAGAGAGAGATTCGAGGAAAGGATAAAAAGCAAAAGTATTCTGAAATGTGGGACAAATAATAATAAAAAATAATATTACTACCCTACTTGAGTAGCATTAGCGTTACAGTCTTTTCTCTTTATTTTTTTTCTCGCAAAAACGTGTCACATGAGACTTCTCTCGAAATAATTTATTTTGTTTTTGTTTTGGTGACGGTACAAAACACTTGTATATGATGGGATATGGTGTAGTATATGATGCCGCGTCCTATCACTGATGCTTACAGGTTTTCTCCTAAATTTGATTCCTTTTTGTGTTAAAATGTACGAAAACGCATAATATGGGCCTACTAACATGTAAGCTTTATTCTGTATAAAAATACCGTCATCCCATTTTCTGTATGGATAAATCCACAAAGCCCAGAGATATTTCAGACTGAGAGAAAGTAAAGGAGAATTAGTAACTTAATTTACACATTCTTTTGTAATAAATGTTCATGTGATTTATAGTATAAATGGCATATCCGCCAAACACTTTTGACTGTTTCCACCACATTTTGTCAGGATTCAGGATGATAGCACAAGAGGTTTTCGTCAAGAGTGAAAGAATGGAAGAGCAATAATACGCAACCCTTGAAATCAATGCAATACCACGTATCCTTTATTTATGTGTAAACGCATTTAAAAAATCCTAGAAATAAAATAAAGTATTGTATCGACATCCTCAAGTACAACATTCCACATAATATGGCCCTAGTATACTTTTGTGCGAGCATAACGCTGCCGTTAACTGACAATGAGTTTGATAAATGTATGAATTTACTATTTGAAAAAGATAATGACTATATATTACACTACTGATAGGGGTAAGAACAAAAAGTTAACCAAAGCACGTTGTATGATTGCGCTGTTGAATCATGTTTTCATGGTAGAAGCCGAGTTCATTCAAACGAACTGACGAAATCTCTATTTTTGGAAATGTGCTTCGAGAACGAATGCTTGTACTGACTCTTTACAAATAATGTTAACTCTTACAATGAAGATTAAAAGCCGTACGAATTTGTTGATAGTTACGCAAGATTTGGATCCTACTAATGATGAGCACTATGGAATATGCGTAACAGAAGAAATAATTGACTTGAACTCAGCTTCGTCCAACGAAAGTTTTACTTTCATAATATATTGAACATGTAACTCCTTCTATTTACGCAATTCCGCAATTGTTTGACAAACAAAACGGCACCACTTCGCAGAAACTTACAAGCACGGAATAAAACACGTGTATATTACGGAGCAAAACATGTTAGTTCATTTATGCATTTGCGCCGCTTCGGATTATATTAGCAGAAGGAGGGATTATCCCATTTAATTAGTTTCACTGCTTTCACTCTCCACGTCCTCCTCTCCATCTCCGTTTTTAACGAAAGGACGAAGAAGGAGAAATTAGGAGCATATGCTTACACATGCCTACAAATTATGGAATATTTCTCTGCTCCAGTCTCTCGAGGACATCATGAATCAAGGGAAAATATTATGCGGTATGCGCCACGTTTATTGTGTACATCCCGAATACAAAGGATACAAATACGTGAGTGAAAATGCGGTAATCGAATTATCATCATCATCTTTATCATTACCACCATCCATTCTCCGCATATTATACTACAACCGCCAACACCACCACTCATTTTATGAATATAAAACAGTTTCGTGAGCGCTTGTATCTCCTCAGATAGATTATATTGCAAATCATCCTCCAATTTCTTCACATTAGTTAAGTACAATCCATATTAGTTGGTCTTGTGGTAAAAGGCTTCGCAACAGTTACCACCAAACACAGTCGGAAATTTCCAAACTGGGACTTTTCAAACGTTTCACTTCACTTGCTTTGGTGCTTTAGCGTTCTCTGGTAGTCGTAGTTGAGTTGGTGGAGCGAAGGACGACAATGATGTTGATGATGATAATAATAATGTTGAATGTTGCGGAACGCGCAGTCTTGCCACACGCTAAAATACCTATTATCTTTAATAATCCCACAGATGCATGTATGTATCTGTAACGGGCATGTGTGTATGTGTCAGTGTTTGAATGTATTGTTTTAAATGGGAGCGACGTTACCAAACAGTGGTGCTGCTACCGCTACCACGGTTGCTTCACGGCGCGGCTGAATAGCTGTGTGGTGTGATGAAGAGGAAGTACAAATTATGGGTGAAATATGTAAATCGAGAGTTATCACAAGAATTTTGCTTAAATATTTGCTCGCGCCTACCCTACCGCTACCATCATTGCACCAGGCATATATATATATATACACTCACACCCTGGTTCACGTACATTCTTTGCACACCCCCCTCGCATGGTTATCTCACTCTCAAATCTTTAGCGGTTCCGTGTACAAGTTATTATTGTTACCTCACCAAAAATACAACCAAAATGTAAAAAGGGGTAAAGTACACTGAAGGATAATCTACTACTGCCGCAGTTTTGTGACTCTCCTACTGGCTGTACCCCTGCTCACCAGGAACAATGGCGTTATAGCAGGGGTGATTATAGTGATAGGTAGGAAGATAATGATAGCTTATGAGTTCTTTCGCTCTCTCGTACAGAGTACATGGTACATTATATTTGCATGAAATTTCATTATTATGCACCTCCATCTGGAATACACAAATTCAAAGCGGCAGTGCCACAGCAGAGAGATGATGACGGTAATGATAGTGAAATGTGCCATGAATTGATACGAATTGTAAGTAAACTTCACAGGGAATTTTCACGTTCCACTACGCCAAAACCAGGAGCACATACGTTGTGATGGCTGTAATCGTGATACAGTTTTAACTTGACTGGTTTTTGTTTGGATTGGAGCAAATGGAAATTGCGATTCTGATGTGAATGCCGCCCTGTACTGGAAAACGTGGCGTTTTATCAGGCCCACAACTAAGTCCACATTCAAGCCACACATTAAACTATATTAGACATACGTAGGTGGATATTTACATGTTCGGCTCGGGCTATTGTATATGGTGCATGGTGTGTGGCAAAAGAAAATTTTGCAATGAACTGGCAAATACATGAAATGTAATTTGATTCTATTATGCGTGTACATACATTCTTCTTTTCTAGCTTTGCAATAGTAAGAACAATTTCACGCTCGGATAACTAGCTGAATGTTGCCCGTAAAGAGAAAGAGAGAGAGAGCAAAACTTTTGTCTCTGTTCTCCACGACTGTGTAGTAGGTATGATGGACATTTAAAGGATGAGTTCTGAATTGCCGAATACCGGCTTCACACACATTATACCTTTTCCGTTTTAGTTTGGCTTCGGTAATCATTTGCCAAAATGTATTGTTTTAGTTTCCTGCTGCGTCGCCATTTCCGATTTATTTTTGCACGATTTAACTCTTTTTTACCATGAAAAATTCATGTCGAGAATGATCATGGTGACGATAACCCAATTCGTTCGTTAGCTTTTTGGTTGCTACTGCTTAGAAAAGTTATATAGAGCGCTTGTCGCACAGTGCATATAAATTAGCCGTCCCACAATACTGTGTGCACAGAAATGAACTGAGAATGGAACAAAAACCACCTTTGCTTTGCGGAGTCTAAGGTGAAAGCACCCGGCTTTCTGGAATGTTATTGTTGATGGTAGAATTATCTGGTGCGATGAATACATGACATAGCACAGCAGCAAAAATATTTTGTTGTATAGCTGCTGAACAGATTAAATGGTACATTACTATGCTAAAATGTACAAACAAAAAGGGAAGACATCGCGTCCCGTTGTAATTTTTTTTTGGGTGTGTAGTAAAAACGTCCGACCTGATTAAGTCACGTAACTTTCCAATTCATACTTTTCAAGGGGAACAGTAGTCTCCAAGAAAAGTAGACGTTTACATATTACACTTCGTATCAGCTGCTGGTATGCGGTTCATATTATTTTTTATCCATATTTCCCTACACTCCTCCTTTCATTTTTGATGTACATAACAAACCAAGTTCTAACTTTGCCCTTTCTTGCAATTTTTTTTAACAGAGGCCCATCATTATACTAGAGCACCACCAAGACGGAAGTACTTCCCATTTTCTGAACATTAAAAAGCGAATACGCCCATTTATTGTGGTATGTCAGTCAAATAAAAAAACGACTGCAAAAGTACCCAAAAACAGAAAAAGTTGAGACAAGCCTAATGTGTGTATAAATAAGTGCATTCCCTTTTGACCAAGAAAAAATACTTGATGCCATGATAAATGACATACTTTTTACTATAATGTGTGTATGTATGCAAGAGAAAGAGAGAGTGTAAACAGCAGTGATGGTGGTACTTTTGCGGCTGGGGTAGGATGACTACACGACATAAAATAGCACAGTTCAAGAAACAGAAACCCTGCCTAATTATTAGCTTTGGGATGGGCTGACATATTACAAGTATCTTATGCAAGTTGTATTGCTAAAAAAAACAAAAACTGCAACAAGAAAATTCCCTTCTTGTTTTCTTTTCACTTTTCTTCTTTCTGAATAAACGACGTCATTCTCAACTCAAGATACTCGAGTGTCTTGCCCTACCAGACAGTAGCGTCAGCAACAAACTTTCTTTTTTCTGCAGCATATATCGTGACATGCTTTCACTTTAGCAGTTCACGATGCAATAAAGAGGGGAAAGAAAGGAGCGGAAAATACATAACATAACATTACCACGTCGTCAGAACAATGTTAAAAATACACATTACCTCTCTTGACTCTCTGCACTCTTCTTGTTGACTTTTCCCTTTTTCGTGTTGTTTCTCACGACTAACGCTTTACTGCCTTTTTGCAAGTTGTGCTTAATATACATTTGTAAGCAGAAACCTGTACTAACCGTAACTTTGACCCAAATTCCTGTCAAGCAGAACCCACCTCAACTCTGTATCGCACTCATTTACCTATCTAGACGGCTTTTGAAGAAAAAACGAACGGGTGTAGCGGTAATCGTAGTAAAAGAAGAAGAAATACCGCAGTGAAAAGAGGCAGTGGATCTACAATAACAAAATGTGCACACATAAAATCGTAATCTCTTGACGTTTGTCAATGGTAAATGGTAATGTAATGGGCATACTAAAAGATTTGAGAGAAAGTTGTAGAGCCAGGTGGTATGCATGAAGGTTATCCTACTGACATATGTTGAGCCACTGGGTTAAAGGTGGCACAAAGTGTCTGCCTCTTTCTGCTAAATGATTGATGGTAAATCTCTACGATCAAAGCAAATTGATACATATAGTACATAGCAGAATAATAAGCGACCGTCTGGCACATAAAATTGTAAAACACAGGGACACGCACCAAGCACGTTTCTTCCTGGGAGCAAACCAAAATTGTAAACGGGCAAAACGTGTCCTTGAGCAATAATGTGTGTATTCTGTTCTCCCTTTTGTTGCTTTTGTAGCTGAAGTGCAGTTTGGAAGGTTATTTTATTCAATTAAACTACCTGCTTCTGTCTGGTATCTGTCGGCACGTTTACAGTGATGATGATGCACAGCTTCGGAACATAATTACTAAGCTTCCAATAAATATTTAAAAACATATTTTGTA